>CM021697.1:195924815-196025768 GCA_011074415.1 Stictonetta naevosa | reverse complement strand
TTTTTTTTTTTTTTTTTTTTTTTTTCTCATGGGTTGAAATAAAGATAGTTATCTCATGTACTTCTACCTTTTTCATTTCTCTCCCCCATCCCACTGCAGGGGAAGGGGACTGAGGGAATGACTGTGTGGTTCTTAGCTGCCTGATGTGTTAAACCATAACACATGAATAAAAAAATAGTTAAAAGGGCAAAGAAGATGGGAGCAGGCTGTTGGAAGAGGCTGCGTGGGGACCCTGCTGTTCAGTGCATTAGTGACTGACTTGGAAAACCGTGAAGGGTGAGGTAAGAAAGGTTGCAGTTTATTCAGGACCAACTGTTAAGTGCTGCAGGAGTGGTAGATAAATTTCAGTTTAGGTAGATGTAAATCAAAGCAGCCAACAAAAAATGTCCAAACTTTATACCCATGGTAGTGGGCTAGAAGACCTTGGAGGTATAACTTACAAGTATTGCTGCGCAAATATCAGCTGTTAACAGTCAAACCAAACAGTTGGAAAGGAAAAGGGAACAAGACAAATGAGGAAATCCATGATGCATTTGTGTATGAACCACCATGTGAAGTTATTCCTTCCACTTTCCCTTTTGTCATTTTCAAAAAGGATACATGAAAAATATTTTGCCAAGGATTTGGTAAAACTGAAGAAGTCTTTAAGAAAGAGTTTCCTTCTCAGATTATCGAAGGAGTGAAACAGTTTAGGGGATGATCAAGTATAGTTGGGTTCTTTAGCCTGGGAAACAGCTGACTGAGAGAGAATATGGCAGAGATATACAGAATCATGAACAGTTACGAGGGAAATGATTTCTTACTGTTTTTTCCACTGTAAGAACTTGGGACATCAAATTAAGCTAACAAGTGGCAAGTTAGAAATGGCTGCAAGCAGGTAGTTCTTTGCAGAGCTTGGAATCAAGCTGTGGAAATCCTTGTCGCAGCATGTTGGTGAAGCTGAGAGATTGAGAGGGTTGGAAAACAACTGTGTAAAATTGTGAAAGAAAATCCACAGAAATAAAGACAAGGAGAGGGACAAATACAGAGAATATATCTGTGGTCACGACCCCATGGAGCAAATAGGTCCTGTGATTGTCCTCAGACCTGTGAGAATTTTTTCTTCAAGAACACTTGATTTTTTCTTTCAGCTTTGGCAGTACAAGCCCCCTATCTGTAACATGGCTACATAAGTGCATAAAGGTCTGCATCCTCTGGTAATCATTCGCTCCAAGCTCCACTTGGAACCATGGATCAGCCTGAATGAGATATTAGATAAGGTGGAGCTTCTCCACACACTTTGGTTCCTTATTAAACCTTTTCATTAAGCTACAAAGAATGGGTGGAAATTTAGCAGGTGTAATTCTCTTCTATTAGTCCACTCATTTTTCTCATGTATGGCTGAGTAAGTTCTCCTTGCTTTTTGCTCATTAGTAAGTCTCTGAATGGTACTACCTTACAAAATATGCACTGTTAACAGAAACCTTTAGACATATCTCTCTGATAAACTATTACAGCGACAAATTACTGTTTAGAGAAGAGCCTGTGTTCTTGGGGGGAATAAAATCCTAATAAATGTGTAGCATGAAGGTGCCAATGAAATTATTGAATTAAATACCTCGGAGAGAAAAGACTTTATCAAATAAATGTCTGAGCCAATTCTCGTATACTGGACTATGGTTACAATGAAACTCACAGAAACACACACTAAAGGGAAAATGTGCACAATATTGTATTATGTATATTAAAGACAGCAGAAGCAATATGAAACTGGTCCTAAATTTAACTGAGTGAAATGAGGTGAAGATAAATGGCCGAAGGTCTAGTTGTAGGGGATTCTAATACATTATGTAAAATAGTTTCAACACTGCAAATTCAAGTGTCTTGAATAGGATATTGAGATAATTTGAGTAATCTATTAGAAGTGTGGATCCAAATGACCTCTGAGAGAGGACCCAAGCATGTACCTATCAGCACTGAAGACAGCTTTGGCATAGCATGACTAGCCCTGCAGTTGCTGTGACACATCTATCCTTGTAGAATTGTCGTGTCACCAACACAGGGCAGAACTATCAGCTGTGGAGCACTTCCTAGCTGTGTTGGCTTTGACCCAACCTACTGCAAAGGGAAATGAAATCTGTTGGCAGAATGGGAAGAGTCCTTTGGATGTGTTGACACCTGCTGCTAGATGTCCTAGATCAATCACTGCATTGGACCAGGCTTTGCTCAGATGGGATTGTGAGCCACGTAGAAAAGTGGTCACTCCTACTCTGTTCCCTTCTTGTTAGCCAATTAACCATCTGTATAATAGGGTGTAAAGCTACAGTAGCACTAATGACCTCGGCTGAATCATTAGACATTTTGGCTGTTTGTTCAGCCATAGGTTGGATTTTTTATTTTTTATTTTTCTGAACTTCTGGCTGCTGACTATTGCAGACTGGTACAAATTATATTATGTTTAAGAAACATGACCAGCTTATGAAAATGAAGGATCAGTAATGTATTTAATTAAAGAACTGTCTCATTTTGTAACTACAGATAAAAATTTTAATGAGGGAAAAAAACAATGTTCTTTATTATGTCATATATTTAATAGAATTCCATCAATTCCATAGATTTTCCCCCAGTGCTTTATTGTTATCTGAAATTAATAATTTGAATATTATGAAAAAGATGTTTGATGTCATAGGGGATAGAGGTGTTTTCCTTGGTGCACTGTAAAAAAATCTTTATGTAATATAGGCATATAATGGGACAGCAGGCTGGTTAACGAGTTGTAGTAGAGGGTTTAGAAAACTTTTTTAGACTTTGCAGATACACTTAAGTTGGAAAGTCTACAGCTGAGTTAGTTGTCTGGATGCCCAATATGATTCATGGGGGATCCCTAAAACACTTTTAATCTCATGCTAAAATCGATATCCAAGTGGGCCATTCCATTTGTTCATGTTTCTTTTCTCTGAAAGCAAAGAGAGATGAGACCAACTGACTCACATCTGGATGCCTGCACTACATTAATCTCATATTTAGGTGATATGGACACCTAATGGGACACCTAATGGATGAAAGTTTCCTTTTCTCTACTTGTCGATCAGAATATACCTATTACGTAAAGAGTAAAGGATATTTTGTAGTGGTTGCCTTCAGTTTTGTGTCAGAATATTGTTTTTTATTATTATTATTATTATTATTATTTATTTTTTGATTTGGAGGTCAATAGACCATAATTCCTAAATTAAACACATACTGTTTGGGGTCTTGTATAGTCCAGCTGAGATCCTAATTGTTGTGAAGGAGGCAGCTACATTAAACTATTTCTGATTATACTGATGACTGAGGAAACCAAGGAGGTCTTAAGCATGACAGTGTAGATGATGATCTTGCAAAAGTGTCAATAATCTGGGGATCACAGCTCCAAAACATTAGATAATTTTTTATTAAAATCCAAAATCTACTTTTCTCTTCAAAGCTCTCAATTTCCTTAGCACTCCATATGATATGAGTCTATATCCATATGAGTCATGCTTAGTTTTTAATAGAATGTTTAGTGTGTGCTAATAGTTTCCTGGGCTGTAAATTGTTTTAAAAGCTGCATTAATCCTGAAGCAACTATACATTTATCTTGCCTTCTCAGTTGCAGCTTCTGTGTACTAGAATTTAACCTTCTTTCTAGGTAAAGAATGTTTAAGGAGCTCCCAGAATAATAAGGCTTTATTACTATTAAGATCCTAGTATGATCAAGTACATACTCTTGCAAAGAATGTTTACTCATTCTCCATGTAATCTGTCAACACGTAGCCCCAAACTTTCCTTTTTAAAATGATTTGTTTTTCCTTTATTCAGAAAATCTAGTGCTAGTTTAGATGTAAAACAAGCGTGATGAATAAAAGGTGACATTTAAGCTGTATATATAACTGTGAAACAGCACTTCCATTTTAATTTCTGTGGCTGAAATGACACTGACTTAGAGCAGTCACTGCTTATACAAACAAGCAGGTCTCTGTGGATTCCTTTCTCCCCTTCCCACCCTCCCCTCCCCCCAAAAATTAAAAAAAAAAAAAATCACTTGCAAACAATTTGTATCCCTGGATGCTTCATTCGATATTTGGCCAGATGTCATTCCTAGCATTACAGTATACATATACACACACACATAAAGGGTACATATATATATATACATATATAAAGGCAACAGTAACAAATACAAAGAATGCTGATTTTTTTATGACACCACTCTCTCAAGCCAACATCCTGAGTTTCATGCAGAGGAGTTGCTGTGCAGAAGGAGGAGATCAGAGCTGTAAATGGGTTAGACAAGAGCCATGGTAAGGCAGCCAGATTTTAGTGCCTTGAAAGATTCCTTTCTTATATCTGAAACAGAAGATGATTTTCTTGTGATTTTCTCTAGGAAGAAGAAAAAAATATTAAGGAAAGCATTTTTAAGTGAAGACATATATGGGCCATGTCATATATAGCAGGACCATGCTACATCAGACACCATTGTGCTCCTAGAGGTACAGCACTGCTGATGTTTTGTTTTGTTTTGTTTTGTTTTGTTTTGTTTTGTTTTGTTTTGGAAAGTGTAGCCCATGAGCAGAACACTTGTCCCTGCAGCCCAGGCAAACATGCTGAGCAATGCAAGCATGCAGGAAGGAATTTGTTCCCTCTGTCCTCCTTCTGGAGAATTTAGTGCCTGCCATTGTGTCAGCCAAGGTCAGGTCAAAAAGACCTACAGCTCTGCTGATCTACATACCAGCAGCTGTAGAACTGAGTTAGAAACTCAGTTAGAAACTAAGTTGGAAACTTATTTTTTTCTTGATGGGTACACATCCTAGAAAGAGACCAGCAACACTTGACTAATTTTCCTAACAGTAAATATATATGTGGAGGTCCTGAATTTAATCTTCTACACATTGTTTTGTGAAGTTCAGAGGAGCTAGCAGAAATGGTGAGTGTCTTAGACAATACTTAAAGGGATAATTATAATTAGAGCTATATCTTATGCTAGTAATTTGCCTTTTAGATTCTGTACAGAGACACACTGCAACTTGCCTAAACACTCACAAAATATATTTTCAGATGCTTTGTTCCAGGCAGCATCAGTCCGACCGAAGCATAGTTTATTGCTACAGACCCTTGCATTTAGTGTTCTCATCTCCCACACTAGTTCGTTTGTCTTTGCAAGTCTCCTTGAAGTGCTTGCTGAAATGTTAAAAATACTGTATTCAGCCAGGCTGGGGAGCATGGAGGCCTCCTGCTGCTGCAAGTGATCTACAGGGCTAAAGATAGTGTTTAGCTAACCCCATGGTGATATAGTAACTAGAGTCCTTCAGAACAAATTGACCTGAGGTGAAGCATCCTGCAGAGTGTGTGGAGAGAACAAAAGCTCAGAACCAACATGCAGAGACAAAGTGGCCTGGGGGAGGATTAATTTCATGTAATGATACTGTTTGGTCCATAATTTTGGTCCAAATTCTGAAATCTAAAAGTACCGGAACCTGCCAACCCTACTGATGATGTTCTGTATTAACTCAGGCAAGGAACTATAACAAGCACAATAGATTCATTTCCTTGATTTCATTGAAATAATTCTTAAATTGTAAGGAATGAGTTCATAGATAAGGACATTGGGACATCATAAAAAGACATGATGCAAATACCAGTTCTACAGAAACTGTATGATATAAATAAGGGCTGCAGACTCTGTCCCTAAACTTATATTCAGAACTCACAAGAAAGAGGAAAATAATCTATGAATTTTGCTGTTATTTATCAAATAATTTGTCCATTCAGGCAGAATGTAACAACAGCAGTTATCTGTTGTGTGTTTTATTTAGCAAATAAAATTAATATTCATCAAAAAATAGATAAAACTTGTCATTCTACACAAGGAAATTTCCCACTGTACTTAGCTGACTCTTATGGTAGAAATGAATTCTGAATGAAAACTTTGTGTGTAAATCTAAATTCATGCCACATTGGCAGGAATGCAGTAGATGTTTATAACATGCCATGACGTGCATTTAGTACTGCTAATTTTAGGAGCAATGTTTCCTTTGAGATTCCAGGCTGGAATAGGGTATGTAAAAAGTAGTTCAAGTGTGTACATAAATACAGGCATTAAAAATATTTAATGCCTGGTCAAGGTGGTTCTGGGGAGAAGGAAAGATGAAAAGATCTCAACCTGGGTAACCTAACCAACTTTTCATGCCTTTATCACAATACTTATTACATGCAAAAATTTTCTAGCTCTGAAGCTACAGATCCGTACCAAAATAGCTGGGCTTATATTCTTAGTAAAAGGGGTCTAGTTTCTAAGAAAAAACAAAACAAAACAAAACAAAACAAACAACAAAAACAACAACAACAACAACAAAAAAAACAGTATTACCAGCACTAAGAAATAGATTTTAGGAAGGCTAAGTAGAAAATGCAAAAAATAAAAATAAAATAATAATAATAATAATAATAATAATAAAAAACAGGAAACATATCTGTTTTTCACTGCTTTATTCACTTTGTTCTGTTCCTTATGTTGCCCTCAACAGCATTCATTGTTCCTGCTTCTGAGGGAGTGTAGAAAGATGACTAATTTTAATTTGATGACATCAAACTACAAGGGAAAGTACTGAATTATTCATCTTAAATATTTTTAAATAAGGCTAGATAAACTTTCTGAAAAATGTGTTTTAGATATAAGTTGTTGGGGTCTTTACAGGATGTGGTGTGTGAGGTATACAAGATCTACCAGATAATCATGTTTAATGACCATTCTGATCCTTAAATTAGGAAAAATATAGAAAATGTTTAGAAAATGATGAAAGGAAGAAAGCATACAGTTCTAGCCTATTTTATTCAGCTTTCATGTTTATCCCACAGGAACCTAATTATATAAAGCCTTTAAAAGTTTATGAACTGCTGCTGTTTGCTTATTTTATATAGCAGAACAAGGACAAGAATTCCCAGTTCTATATGTTTGGACCACCTACACAAACTTCAGGTACAGTGAAGGGGGTGGAATATGTCCATCCAATCTATGGAAAAAAGTTATGGATGATTTTTTTATTTTTATTTTTTAACCAAATGTAAAAAAAAATGATCTCAGAAGGGTTCATTTGAGTTACAGTGTGTTTAAAGGTTCCTGCTGCTGCCATTCAAAACCTCATGTCCAGAGCTGTATCTTCAAAGCACAAGTTTGTCTAAGAAGTGAGATCTAGAAAAAAAATAAGAATTTGAAAAAAAAAAACAAGCAATCAAACCACATTTCAGATGACCTACAAAGAAGTATATTGAGTTGCTTGAAATTTCCTTTGGAATAATCATTATCTGGAAACTGGTAATTCGGGGCTCAAGTCACACTGAAGGCTTTTTTTTTTGGGGGGGTATTGGACAATTTCAACACAATTAAGCTATATGTGGACAAGAGACTATTTCCTTTCCCTGCCATGTAATTCCTATTTTCTCCATCATATGAAGACACAATGCTTTGATTGGACTGTTCAATCCAATGAAAACCTTCTGGGTGTTTCAGAAGTACCTATGGCTTCATAAATATTTATGTATTCATGGGTGTTTCAGTTGTCACGTTGGATGTTTTATGATTTTGTTTACCTCCGTATTTTGATGTATTTATTGCTTCACTGGTTCCAGTGCATCTAACAGAGTCCAAAAAATATCTGATAAAATGGGTTACTTTTCAGTGTAGTATGGTCTCTAAATGATGCTACATGCATCTGTTATTTATCACTTAGACAGTTACTTCTGTCTATTTAGCTAATGATGGAGCGTTTCATTTTCAAAATTTTCACTGTATTGTCTGTACAATACAGTGAAGTGCTTAGAGGAAAAGCAAGACGTCATGTATCTACATTACCTTTTTGTCTTCACTCACCTTAGGGCAATCTAAACAAATTCTCATTTCTTTATAGATCACTAAAATAAAAACAACTTACATTATTTATTAGGAGGAAATGGGTTTGGTGATTAGAGTACAGGACAAGAAATCATTGCTACTGTTTTTTATTTCCATTTGGACATCAGTTAAATGATGCTCTGAGTGATATAGTGAATTCTGAACCTCAGATTCCCATCTATAAAGACATATTATAATTTCCAATGGTTTAATTAATTACTATTTATAAATGCCTTGTGAGTTTCTTGGATGAAAAGTTTATATAAACTCTCCAGGCAGTGATTGTCTTGTTCCATGCTGAAAACAATGTTGGATCTTTTAATAAGAATAATGAGTACAACAGACAGTGAATGCAAAGCAGTATTTATTAGCTTTCATCTCATATGACTAAACAAACTTTATTCCCACTTGTGTGACAATGCATATGTATTTTCACGACATTCTGCTTTAACGCAGTGGGGTGACTCTCTTGATTAATTATTACTTTTACCAGCAAAGATTTGCAGAAGAGAAAACAAATATCCCAGTTGCCTTGACTTACGAGTCAGGGTCAATTTTTTGTTCTGATGCAGAACTGAGACAAATCACTTTGACTCAGCTACTCTATCTGTGTACCTAACTGCCACCGAGTTTACAGGGATTTAGAACTTGAAATGTGTTTGAGGATCTGGATCTTCATCTCTCTCTGCGCCCTGTTCTGTCATCAGAGGGGTGGTAACAGCACTCTCTGTATGTAGTGGAAGCAAACTATTTGCAAAGGCTAATTTTGCTGGACTGAGGAAAGACAAGTTTCTGTTGCTAACTTTCCACAGGGGAGTGATATGGCTAATATCCCATCCAGCTGCATTTGATCTCATCCCCAGTGCTGTGGTACTCATTTATCGCCAAGTTGACTGGGAGTGATGCTTGGAATGAATCCAGGGAAAGGCATGAACTCACACCTCTGGATCCATACCAAGACACCTTCACTGCTCTATCATCATTCTCCTCAGAGGGATGTAATGAGGATACATTAATTAATGTTTATGAACTGCTTCGGTGCTGCCATATTTAGACTGTTAAAGTTGCATCTGTAGGAGCAAAACCTCAGTCAGTAATTCCACCTGCAATACAAAGTAGAAATGGGACGATGAAACAAAAGGCCATAGAGAGGGTCTCTCCTAGGAGGTATTTTTCCACACTGCAAAAACATCATGGGAGATGACAGCCCTTCAAAGGCAATCTCTGCTCTAGAGAAATCCAGGTGAATACAAACTTTGAAATGCCTTATGGAAGGTCTGCAAAGCATTCACCTGACTTTAACCAAAGTGTTTAATGATGTTTTTTCATGAAAAAGAAATAAGCTTAGTGTTGAAAAGGGATTTATCAAATATTCCAAAATATTTCAAGGTTACAGTGTTTGGTTGTGGGAGTTCTTTAAATGATTGGATGCTTTCTGGAGCGTGTACTTGTGAAGCTTCATCTATCATACAGTGGATTTTCTCTGGAGAAAAATATGTTGCCTCTTATATTGTTCATAAGGTAATACAGAAATTCAGAATGTGATGAATGGATATCAGAGTGTGCCCAGATTATAGCCTTGTAATCACCCTGAGATGAGAGCGGGGGGATCAAGAGAGCCGGCTCTTGGACATTTTGGCTTTGTGGGACAGTTTCTGAGCAAATGCAACTGTGAGCTCCAGGGCAGGTCCCACAGATTCCTGCATCATAAAGATGAAATTTCTTTATAGATAACAACTCATTACCTGCTTCATTTATTTGTTTCAGGGGCACTGTTACTTTTCCCCAGGCTATTTTTTCAAGCATGTCCCATGAATTTTGCAGTGCCTATCACATGGAGTTAAAAGCAGTGATTGCAGCAGTACTACTCCAACTACTCTCCTTGCATCTTGAAAAATCCCCAAAGAGAAATTGTTTTCAAGCAGGTTTCAGTGAAAAAAAAAAAAAAAAAGAAATAAAAAATAATTAAAAAAAAATCATTAACTTAGAGATCCTTCTCTTCCCAATTTTAGATTCCCTAAGTGGCAAGTCTATTGCAAACTGCAGTGCTTGGCCTACTCTTTCCTTTATCCTTCCCACTTAATAGATCCATCTGTTTGTAATGTGAAATTATATCCTTGTGTGTAAAGGAAACTCAAAGTACTGCTTGGTTGTACTGGGTCTGGCTGGGATGGAGTTAATTTTCCCTGCAGCAGCCCATACAGTGATGTGCCCTGCATTTGAAGCTAGAAGAGCATTGATATCACACCAGTGTCTATTGCTGCACAATACTGGCACTGCATCAGGACTCCCTCCAACCCCTTCCAGAGACATCAGACTGGGAGTGGGCAAGAGGTGGGGAGGCGACAACACCAGGGCAGCTGACCTAAACCAACCAAAGGGATATTCAATATCATATAATGTCACACTCAGCAAGAAAAGGTGGGAAAGGGGAAGGAGATAGGCGGCTCTCGTTATGAAGACATCTGTCTTCCCAAACAACTGCAATGCATATTGAGAAGGCTCAGAAAAACAGCAAATAAATTACAGGATAGATATACCAAATTACAACAGATAAATGTGATATGTAGCATTTTAGAAAATACTTCTAGAATATTCCAAGATCTCTAAATAAAATTTGAATTGTTTTCATTCTTCTTATACCCATCTTTAAATAGGGTATTTTGGTCACAGCTGAATACAAGAATCTGGGATAGAGAAATATGTGAGAGATGAAAATCTTATCAACAGAGGTGTGTCTAGCAGGTGGAGGGAGGTGATTGTCCCTCTGTGCTCTGCCCTTGTGAGGCCCCACCTGGAACATTGTGTTCAACTCTGGGGCACTCAGCACAAGAAAGATGTGGATCTGTCAGAACGGGTCCAGAGGAGGGCCGTGAGGATGATGAGAGGGTTGAAGCACCTTTCCTGTGAAGAAAGGCTGAGAGAGCTGGTGATGTTCAACCTGAAGAAGAGAATATTCTGGGGAGACCTCTTTGCAGCCTTTCAATACTTGAAGGGAGCTTATAAAAGAGATGAAGTGAAACTTTTTACATGGGCACATAATAGTAGGACAAGGTGTGATGGTTTTAAACTAAAGGATGGGAAATTTAGATTAGATGTTAAGAGGAAATTCTTCACTCAGAGGGTGGTGAGGTACTGGCACAGGTTGCCTGGAGAAGCTGTGGATGCCCCATCCCTGGAGATGTTCAAGGTCAGGCTGAATGGGGCTTGGAGCAACCTGGTCTGGTGAGAGGTGTCCCTGCCCACGGCAGGGATTGGAACTGGATGGGCTTTAAGGTCCCTCCCAACACAAGCCATTCTGTGAGTCTGTGATTCTATGATTCTATGATCACTGTGAACAATGTATATAAAGCAGAATATGGATTCATGTTAGATACAATAACAGTATCTCAAGTATTCCATGTCGCCATTGCACAGTGGAGATAAGAAAAGATTGATTTGAAATTGATGTCAACAGGGAAAGGACTACTGCTTTCTTGGGAAGAGGTTGAAGCTGTACTGATGTAGTAAGCAAGCACTGTAAAATTCTTTTTGATTTTGAGAAAAGGAAATAAGGTTAAAATTATGATAAAATATATACAATGTTGTAGTGATTTTGGATTATGTATCTATGTCTTTAAGTTCATTCTGCTCCTCTCTATCTCAAGGAGCATGTGTCAATGCCTCCAGTTCAATGGAATTTAGAGGAGATATCAGTCCAAGCTGCATCTGAATGGAGAGAATTTATACTATTGCAAAGTAATGCATTTGTTGGCAAGAAAATGTAATGATTTTTGGCACCTAGCAATGTTTTAGTGCCATCTGGTGACTCCCCAAAATGTTACAAGAACATTTGCCAAAATGCCTGGATAATATAAATATATTGGTAGTGGGCAAATTTTGAATTAGTAATTATGCACGGAAAACCTAACTCTCAGGGCTTCATTTCTTCTGTGATAGGATACAGTCTTGTAACTCAGATCATCAGAACATGAATTTTAACTGCCAAATATCTACATGATAAAGTTGACAAATGAACAAAATACGTTCACAAGAATTTTCCATGAAAATGAGAAAATGAAGATCCACAATTAACTGCAAAGAGAAAAAGAAAAAGTGGTTCTATAAACAATCCATTATGAATCTTTCATTCACCTTCTTTAAAGACATGTAATATCTATCCAAAGAACAGATTAAAAAAAAAAAAAAAAAAAAAAAAAAAAAAAAAAAAAACTCCTACTGGAGAAAAATAGATTTTATGAAAATATAACTCCATACGAAATATATTCTTTCTGATTTAAGGTGTGTTAAATTTTATCTCTGTTCTTAAAATGGGATCTAGGTTTCTCCACCAATAATTACATCAAATAACATAAATTAGCCATTGCTTTATATTTTCTTTAATGAGAGAAAACTAAGCTGCAAAATCATACTTCCAGGGACCTAACCTTTGTCAGAGTCCTTTAAATTATGTTCTACACTGAAAAAAAACAGCTGCAGTGTTAAAGCAGCTCCTTACTCAGCAGTCCTATTCCTTTTTCTGGGTTTAGAGTCAAATCAGCTGACTTTGGACACTTTTTCATCCTATTTTTCATGTCCTTTTACTGTGTAGTGCTGACATATCTGAGAAAGATTGATCTTCCATATCTTCCATCTTTTGTATCATCAGTTGTGTAATTGTTTACTAAGTTTCAATCAGTAAGTTCAGTGCAAATGTCTTCCTTTTCCAGGTTTCACAGCTTCCATTAGAGGCTTAATTTGACTACAATGAGCCTCATAGGAGTGATCGCAAGCATCTCGTTTTCATTTTCACTGTATGTTAAATATTTTACTTCAGATATTAAAGAAACCACTTTGATTACCTCTTGTGCCTTATCCTCTTCATCAGAGAAATATTGGGCTGCTGCACCTTTGTTCTGACATTCACAGACAGAGACTGATACAGTAATGAAAGGGAGTATATGATGAGATACCAGAAATAACAAGTGACTGGATTTGATGACCTAAGAGATCCTTTTCAGTCTTGTCTTCCCTACAGACATCCTAAATCTTCAAATACCTCCAACAGCAATTGTACATTGAGGGCTTTGTCCTCAGCCCTTTCAAGTCACTGCAGAGATTTGTATTGACTTCAAACGGGTCTGGATCAGTCTGGTGTTTTCTTAATTTCATGAAATTTGCTTGTACTGTTGTGATTTTAGAACACCTTTTCCATTGTGCTAAGTTCATGCAGTTCTTGCACAATGCTGCTTTATTGCTTCTGGTGGCATTTGTGGCTTTAGAAACAATGTTGGCATCTCCTCCAAGATGGTTGCTTGGCATCATAACAGCACTTAATGAAGAATGATACTGGAAGGGGTCCAGTTCCCTATATGGTACAGACAGGAATACCTGCAATTTCTCACATGTGTAAAATCAGCTCAACTAGGTTTCTTCTTTCAAATTCCTCTTCCTCACCACTCTTTCTGGGTAAATATCATTGCTTCAACTTCAATTATTACAAAAAAAAAAAAAAAAGAAGAAAAAAAAAAAAAAAAAAAAGTGAAGTTATGATTGGAAAGTAAATATTTTATATCTATAATTCTTTTTAAGACTCAAAGTTTCTCCTAATTTACACACTTGCATTTTCCAAGTTTTGTTTATTTGTTTGTTTGTTTGTTTTCCTTGAGGTACAGGAAGAAGAAATGAAACAAACAAAACCAGAAACCAACCACCAAAACATTTTTTGAGGTAAAAGGAGATGAGAAATAAAGAAGAGGGAAAAACAGGGGAAAGAGAGATTAAGAAATCCCAGACACATCACAGTATAACCATATGTCTCTCTATGAGATCACTTACTACACAAGCAACTTTTTGTTATCATGTCACATTTGCCGCACTTCAGTTTGTCTATCACTTGATACCAAGGCTGCTTCACTGTCAGTTGACATACAAATTGAAAACATTGTCTCCCCCTTGAGTGGGTTCTCTCAGTATCTTCCACTAAAATTCCCTGTTTCCTTGTTTCCTCTGCTCCCCAAAACTGTCAAGAAGTGGAGAAATACTCAGAATTCCCGAGAAAGTAATTTTATATCTTTCTACCAGTCTTTTTAATTCTATGTGGCATCCACCTGGCAAATTAATGTCAGATAAAGCACTTTATCCTGCTGTAAAGGAGAAGAAAACCACCTCATACTCTTGAAGGCATTGACCGTCATGTGGAAAATACAACTTCAGTTTTAAAGCCTAATGCAGAGCTCCTGTGCAGCTACTTAATTGCTCTTAGCTTCTCTTTCTCACGGCATAAAGGCATGTGTTTATTTAGTGCTTATAGGGCTTCTTGGGCTCAGGGAAATCTGACTGATCCCAGCAAACTGCAGTCTTGGAGGTGACATTGAAGTATTCTCCAATTTTGTTTATTACGCACTCTTTTCTAGAGTTTGGAAGACTACATTCTGATTTTATGTAATTGGCAGGAGTACTCTTTCACTTTTTTGACATTCTTAAATGTAGGGATAGGATTGTCAAAATCAAGTAGTCAGACTTTTTTTGAATGAAAGAAGACCTATGCTTAAAAAAGTGTTATGAACAATATCTTAAGGGGGAACAACATTGACCTTCATGCCTGGAGACAAATGCATATCAAAACTTCTGCATGGGAAGACAAGTTTAGTAATAATCAAGGAGCTGCATGACAGAATAGACTCATGGAGTTCTGCATGTGTTAAGATGTACTAATAAACAGAGCAGGAGACATAGAAAGACACAAGCCCAAAGTTAGGTACACAACATTTGGTGCATCAACAACATCAGATAAAAAGTCTGACGTAACATGACAGGCACAAATAATACATGAACACTTAGAGAGGATTGCACAAAATTTCTGGCTGGCGGCTGCAGCTGTTGCAGTGCACTTTTCAAGTCAAAAATGGAAAACTTCACTTTGTCAACACATTTTCTGTTCCTGTGTTGTGCTAATCTGACAATTCGAGATGTTCGTGGTAACTAAATGTTGACTATCATAAGCAACATGAGGAATTCATTTCAGTCTATGATTTCATTATAAAATTGAAAGCAAATGCATCTTTGCTTGATATTTTGAGACAAAAATTCATCAGACTTAACATGTGAGTAACCCTTCCGAGAAAACTCATTCATTGGAAAAACATCCTCTGATTTCAACTTAAAATTTCCTATTATAAAACATGAATAGTTTTTTATTTTACATTAAGAATTATTTGGGCTTAGCAAGGAAACACTAGAAATTATACTCAGTTAATCCTGATCTTACCTCTTAGTAAGGCAAGTGTAGAAAACATTTGTATTATAATTGTCAAACATACAAGAAAAGCACAAAGAAACCTGCTTCCAAAATAATTTAATATTTGGACAAGCACATAGAGCAAAAATTTTCAGAGACCACACATTCTCCTGCAAATGGGAAGAGTATCTTAAAAGAAATTACAGGAATTACACTTATTATTTATAAATTATTATTATAAAATGGATGGTAAAAGCAGAGGTTTTGAGGGGTATGATGCTGGCATTTACACCACTTTGGATGAAGTGAAGTGATGGCAGTTTTGACAAGCAGATTTATGTGAATTATCTGCTGGGGAGATACTGCATAAAAGAAGAATATACTATTATAAGTTATCCTTTTGTCTATAGTAGTATTTGAGAAAAGTAGGCTCAACTATAGCTAATAGCTCTAACAGAGCTTCTTTATTCTCTGAAATAAAATCTGTTCTTCAAATACTAAGAGAGCTGGTGTTTATATACTACATTTTGTAATGGAAGTACCTATTTTTCCCTGTTGGTATGGGAACTGGGTGAATACTGGATAAATCTATTCAAGAACATGTTCATTCAGTGCATTCAGTTCCCAAATCTTGTTTGGCTTTTATTTTCGTTTATTTTTTTCCTCCTCACATAATCAAATGATTTTAGCATTCCATAATATTTGGGGAGAAACTGCTTTTTAAGTCACCAGAATCAGGAACATGATCATTTTGACTTGGACAGGAGTATTTGGTACTCAGAAGCCTGTGGGTCATTGTCAGTGCACTTAGGTAGTGGTATATATTCCTGGTGAAGTCGTAGGTCAATCATATGTCTATACATTTTCTTTGTATCTTTATGATTTGGATGGGAGAACTCAAGAGGACTGGGCTATAAAGATAGGGAGAGCACTTGTAGTTTCAATGCAGGTAATCACTGCAGGTCCCAGTCTGTGTGAACTGCAGGGATGGAAATGGAGGATGAAGAAATAGGATGAAGAGAGTGAAAGATATTTAGAGATGTTTTACTGTAGCCCACTCCACTATGAATACCGTATCAGAAGTGTATGAATGTATGTGTTTTCTGGGGCAGAGATGTGGGAAGGTGAAAAGAAGGCAGTACTAAGACACAACCACCACTGAGAGTTTTCTTAGGGCACAGCATCCAGAAGACTTCGCTAAGGAGATACAGGCCTTCTGGCTTCATGATGGACCAACTTATGAAAAGATGGCCAGAAGTCAACAGCTTCATTCACCATGTAGGATTAAATAGCAACAGCCAGAGCAGCAGGACACTGAACAGATATGAAACAGGTCATAAAAGAGAGAGGACAGCCTTTGCTGTAGTGGGAGATGACTCTCCACAGGTGTTAGTTTTGCTGAACTGAGTCCTACCACAGGGAAGCTACTGTATTAAGAGAGTGAGAAGGTCCTGCAAAGGAGCTGGGGATCTGATGGTTGGGATGACTAAACAGACACAAGTATAGTGAACAGCCACATTTGGGTAGATGATTCTCATTGTAAGATAATGCAATCAGTAAACACTGATTACATGGAAGAAAAATGAACAAATATGTTACCGTAGCAAGGAAGGAAACCATAGCATAGGAAGGAAACTATTTTTCATTTCTTCTATTTTCATATAATCCCTTTAAATTCTTGTATTGTGAAGTGTGGTATTTTCATGTGTATAACAAAAACAGTGCAAATTTATAATTCAGTTTTATATGCATATATATATATATATGCATGAATATATACACATATATGTGCATATATTTATGTATCTTCGCTCCAGGCCTGTTTTTATCTGATTTTTTTGTTCTAAGCATACCTTTAAAGATGTTCTTTCTCTGACACCTGTGGACCTTTTCATGAGTATTCTTCCTCCAATGCTGAGGCACACTGAGTTTGTCAGACTGATTTTGACCCTTCCTCAGGGGGTGAGAAAATGCTTTTCCTATCTGGATGCTCATTAACACTCAGAGCTGTCCCTGTTATACTTGCAACATTTGAAGCCTTTCTTGATAATGATCTTGATGGTTTCAGTTGGCAGTTCTTGTTTTACTAGCATTTTTTTTTGTACTCCCATACGGCCCAGCGTTCCCTGAAAAGACTTGGTTTAATGAGATATTCCTGGGTTTAGACATTGGGAAAATAGGAGGAGGAGAACAATGACATCAGTAAAGTCACTAGTATTCTTTGAGTATCCTGTCGATGATCTGTATCTTTATGATGTGCAGTTCAGTGTTAATTCTGCTGCTGACGTGCAGTAATCTGTGTTACCAACGTTTCACATCTCCTCCTATCCATGAACAGTGTGAGGGCAGATTTTTCTGACATCCATAAAATTCCAACTGTTTTTGAACTTACTTTTTTTTTTTTTTTTTTCCCAGATGTGTCCAATGTGTTGTGTTGTGTTGTGTGTCCCCCCCTCCCCCTCTTCCCCCCTCCCCACATTAAATGTGGTGATTTGAGGCTGTATCTGTGCATATATTTTACCCCAATACTTACAGCAATGTGATAGTGATATGAGCATTTCTTAAACACTTTCCTTCATCCTGACTACCCGGAGCACCATAGGAGGCAGTTCTTAAAGTTCTTGCCCCACATCATCAGGCTCTTGACCTCCAAATGTTAATCCATAATCAATGATTAATAAACCTGGTAAATACACTGGGATGGAGAGTGATGAAGGTAGAGGTACCCTAGATATAGATGATGTGCAAGGCTGTCATGTGCAAGCATCTTGCTAGATGCAGCAGTTAGGACTGCAGTTTGGCTGAGCTCTTTCATCTTGTAATTTCTAGGGTAGTATCCAAGCACTTTGTAATTAGGAATGTATTTAGTCCCACAGCTTCCTTGCAAAGACTGAGAAGTGAGTAACACAAAGATACAGGTCGATTTGCCCAGCCTCACAGATGAGGCCTGTGGCAGAGTAAGACACTGAATCCAAGTCTCTGAAATCCTAAGACCATTATCTTTTTCTTATCCTTGAGTCTGACTCATTCAAATTTATCACTTGAAGATTTTATACTACCACTACTAGAGTCTCAAATGCAGGAGATTTGGGACTGAAAGAGAGATGAACCCCAGTGATCAGATTGCTGGCATTTACTGTGTCTTTAATATCATGTTGTGTATCAGGTAGAGGTGGTGGATTTCAGTGTTTTCCCAATGGTGACTGCAATGAGAACAAGAATTAGCTGGAATGTTAGCTGGAAAGTTTTACCAGCACTGGCTGGGGGATGACCTGCTGGAGAGCAGCTCTTCAGAGAGGGACCAGGGAGTCCTGGTGGACAGCAGGCTGGCCATGAGTCAGCAATGTGGCTTTGTGGCCACGGAGGCCAACAGGATCCTGGGCTGCATTCCTAAGTGTTGCCAGCAGGTCAAGGGGGGTGATCCTCCCCCTCTACTTAGCCCTGGTGAGACCATACCTGGAGTATTGTGTCCAGTTCTGGGCTCCCCATTACAAGAGGGACATAGAACTACTGGATTGAGTCCAGGGCAGAGCTACAAAGATGATTAGAGGACTGGAGCACCTGTCGTATGAGGACAGGCTGAGAGAACTGGGCCTGCTTAGCCTGGAAAAGAGAAGACCAAGGGTAGACCTCATCAATGAGTATAAATATCTGAGGGGAGGGTGTCAAGGGGATGGAGCCGGTCTCTCTTCGGTTGTGCCCAGATATAGGATGAGAGGCACTGGGCACAAACAGAAGCACAGGAATTTCCAGCTGAATATGAGGGGGCACTTTATTGTGAGGGTGATGGAGCACTGGAACAGACTGCCCAAAGAGGTTGTGGAGTCTCCTTCTCTGGAGATATTCAATACCTGCCTGGATGCTATCCTATGTAATGTGCTGTAGGTGATTCTGCTCATCAGGGGAGTTGGACTGAATGATCTTCAGAGGTCCCTTCCAACCTCAGCCATTCTGTGATTCTGTAATTCTGTAGAAAGTAATAGCCTGTATCCCAGACATGAAATAATGGTCAGGTGAATGAAATGCATTTCTCTCATTAAGGCCAGGCTGGATGGGGCCTTGGTCAACCTGATCTACTGGGTGGCATCCCTGCCTATGGCAGAAGGGTTGGAGTTAGATGATCTTTAAGTTTCCTTCCAACCTGAGCCATTCTATGATTCTATGATTTTATGATTCAATGATCTTTCGGCATTACACAAGACGATGGCCTCATCCAACCTGGCCTTGAACACTTCCAGGGGTGGGGCATCCACAACTTCTCTGGGCAACCTGTTCCAGTGCCTCACCACCCTTCTAGTGAAGAATTTATTCCTTATATCTAACCTATATCTACCCCCTTTCAATTTAAAACCATTACATATGACTACTTGCCCTTGACAAAAGTCGCTCTTTGATTTGGGAGGTATGCCCTCTCTTATATGGGCAAATGAGCCAGAAGAGTATAGACAGACTAATAAATTATAGAGTGGCTTAGGCATTTGTAGAATTACTGTCCTTTAAAATGCAGTTGTAGAAAGAAATAGGAACTGAAAATATGATTTATAATACAGAAGTTACTAACAACTTGAATAATGAATTGGGTCTCATTATGATAACCCAAATGTGTAAACAAGCTAAAAAAGTCTGCTCACATTGCAGAGTTCACACTCTGAAATACAAGATGAAGGCAGATTAGAATGGAATACAATAAAAAGAATTCATTCAGCATCATACATTTGATAAGGCAACCAAAGTGTTCAGGGTTTTCTCTGGATACTCATGCACCTGAACCATGAACACACCCAATGTACTATTCCTTTTAAAATTTTCCCTCGTCTGTGACATTAAAACAACTGCAGTACGATTCCACCTTGATGAAATTTTCTGTCAAGGAGCCTTCTTAATTCAATATAAAGTTACTCTCACTTCAGTGGATTAAACACTGCATCTTGCAAATGAAAAGGAGATATTAAAGGAAAAGTAAAAAAAAAAGAAAAAATCAAAACAAAACAAAAACACTATTTTTCAGTTGACCAGGTGGTGAAAAAAAAAAAAAAAAAAAAAAGCTTTCATGACAGCCTTTTTAAGGGTCACTTTTTGTTGTTGTTGTTTTGTTTTTACAATTTTCACTCCCCAAAAGATGAAAACTACAGGGTGCCTCTGATGAAATCCAGAATGTTTTTGTTAAAAACATCCATGTTACCAAAAAAGCCCATAATCTCTTTTGGAGAGTTTTTGTTTGGTTGTTTGCTTGTTTCCTACTGGTATTGGAAAGTACAGGTGCAAAGGACACAGCTTAAATTCTGGATTCAAGATAAAATCTGCACAAGTAACAGGTAAAAAAATAATGAATTTTCTTGTAAACAGAGCAAATCTAATCAGGAATCATTGTGAAGGAATAAATATGGAACCCTGCAATCTCATTTGTACAGTCAGTTTTCATTTGTACAGCCATCCTTTAAGAAGTCACTGGGGAAATGAATGCAAACACAACCACCTTGTAGTCTGAAAATTAAGGGTGATTAAGAATCTCCGATTAAAACCCAGTTTAATTAGTGGACAGTGTGAAGTCAAAGGCAGGCCAGTTCCAACATATTTCCTTGTGTGCAGATGGTGAAATGCCAAATGGCATGAGAAGAAATTTTAATTACAAGAATGATGAGAAAAGTCAAGAAGCAAGGAAAAAAAAAACAGTTGCATAAAGAAGACTACATAATAATACAAGCAACACTGAGCCCTGAGAGCTCCCAGAGGGTTACATCAGATATTAATAGATGATAGGGATGTACAATGTATACAATTACACTCTCAATTTAAAGGACTTTAACAGCTTGTATATAATACACAAGTCTGTGAATGATTTTCACGTAGCAATGAGCACAGTGTAACCAAGTTCCAGCCCCTAGACCTGTGAATCTGGGGAAAAGTAACTCTGTTTCTCCAAAAATAGTCTTGTGCTTTCTCCTGTACACTTCAATCTTTTATTAT
Organism: Stictonetta naevosa; assembly: GCA_011074415.1. Classification (NCBI taxonomy): domain Eukaryota; kingdom Metazoa; phylum Chordata; class Aves; order Anseriformes; family Anatidae; genus Stictonetta; species Stictonetta naevosa. The sequence goes on along the minus strand of CM021697.1, from coordinate 196,004,694 downwards.
GCTCTTCAAACTTGTTATTAGAATGATATCTAAGCTTGAGATCTATTAGAGAGCAGTTGAGCAGAACCCACAGCCTCACATAGTGCTTGAATCTGCATTACCACTCCTTGTGATTGCCATACTTTGATATACAGAAACAAAAACACTGGAGTTCTGAGATACTACTGCATATAAATAATATAATTTTGTATTCTGAAACTTAGCTTATCTCCTACATGCATGCATACAGTTCATTACCAAACATGAAATAAAGTTTAAGTGGCACTAATCAGCAGTATATTACTTTTAACCTGGTAATCTGCAGGTGCACTGAATATTGTTGAGCTCTGGGAAGAGGAAGAGGTCTTTACAGCTGGTTATGTGGTGTTCTATACTTGCAGGGTTAATAACATGCTACCATACCTGTAACCACAGAGTTCTATTCATTTATTCACTGTGAGCATTCTATAAAAAGTGTTTATTGCAACACCTGGATCAACATGTCCAAATAAATCTCCCACTAAAGATTAATGAAGGGAAGAATATAAAACAGACCAAGCCTTGACTAGTTTTGCATCTGACTGTGCATGAGTGATGGAAGGATACCAACAAACAACAAGAAAATGAAATCCAACCCTGTAGAGAGGGCTAAACGAAGAGAAAAAGTCTGCTCTTACAAGTCTCTATCATGGTAAAATAAATATCACAGGAGAAAGGCATAAATACTTGATATCAGCTGTTTTGGCTATTTCAGGTTGGAAAAATCATTGGAATAAGAATAAGGAAAGGAGAATGAGTTAAGATCAAGGTCTTGATACTGGCCTGAAACAAGAATAAATAGATATAGCCTTACATGAAACAGAGTAGTTAGAGCCTGGAACAGCTTTCCAATATGGGCAAAACCTAGATAGTTTTATGACAGATTTAATAATTTTATGAAAGCTTTGTATAGCATGGTTGCTGCAATATCAAGAGGCTGAACATAATGGATTAAATATCCCTTCCAGTGCTATGGTCCTCCCTTCTAGATAACATGTCAGATAGATTATGAAAAATACCAATCTCGTTACTGGTTATTTTAAGGGTTTGTGTTCTTTCTAAGTTACAGAAGGATAGAGTTTATCTAGTGATTTACAGTGCAAGAGGTCATCCAGAGCTGAAGGATGATTTTAATTGAGGTTGTAATTAAGATATCTGCTTTATAAGGCTTTTCCTGTTCTTATTGAATGTCTTCCTTTATGCTTATTGATTTATATATTAATAAAGAAAAGTCTAATGTCAGATTTATTTAGTGATTATTTCCGGATTTGTTTAGTGCTTTAACCCAAAATCAATGTATGGAAAAAAAAAAAGAGAGTGAAAAAAAGAGAAGTAAAACAAACAAACATACAAAACCTCAACACTGCAGAAGCAGAGAGGTTCAGGTACTTTGAGATCTCCAACACAGCTTGGGTTGCAAGAGACCTTAAAGATCATCGAGATCCACCCCTCCCTACCACAGGCAGGGATGCCACCCACTAGATCAAGCTGCCCAGGGCCTTGTCCAACCTGGTCTTGAACACCTCCGTGTTTGAGGCATCTACAACTCCTCTGGGCAACCTTTCCAGTGTCTCACCACCCTCTGAGTGAATAATTTTTTCCTAACCTCTAATTGAAATCTCCCCTTTTCTAGTTTAAAACCATTCCTCCTTGTTCTGTCATTATGTGACTGAGCAAAAAGTTGCTTTCTGGTACAGTCATGATTCAGTGAGTTTGTATTTATTCTGAACAGGGACCTCTGATAGCAAATGTTGAGTGGACTTACAGCTTTTCAGTCTAGCTCTTAAGATAATTTTGCCTTCTACTGCTTCTCATCACATGCTGAGACTTTAAAATCCTAGCAAGAGGCACAATGCTGCAGTCTATGTTACCTAATGCAAGAGAATCTCCTTGTCCCAGAAAAGGTTCTGGAGTTCTGAGGTTGTATAAATAGTAAATAAATGTAAGAAGAGGTGGGTTACACAGAATACATGTCTCTTCTCTTGAATAGTAATGGCCAACTCCCTGGAACTTGTTCCACTTGAATTTGAATAACTTTAAGGTTTAAGAGAATTTACAATGAGGAACATGTATAAATTGAGTCTTTATCAGAAAAACTGGCAGTAAATCTTGGGATATTTTGCTTTGGGTCTGTATTGCAGGTCTGTATCTGTATAGGAGATGTTTTTCTCATAAAATCTCAAGGTCTTCCATCATACATTGTTAGATTTATCCTTAAATTAGTCTTTGGACAGCTAACATTATTTGGGCATAAACCATAAAGAAAAAAATATTTAAGATCACAGAACCTATATAAGACTTAGAAAGTATCTCCTATATCAGAAATTAGAGAAATATGGAGGAAAACCATACATGGAAGAAAAGGCTCATTTCACATTGTCCTTACAATGGGGTAGGGATAAAGAGACAATTGAACTGTTAAACCTTGGCACAGATTCTTCTAATTCTGCCCTACAGTGAGAATAGTTGTCTCATTCTACAATATTAATAAAGGTCACCTGGTAAAATTACCAAATAAACAAACTTTATTTCTTATAATATTGCACAATCTGGAAAGAAAACAGCATGACTCTCATACCCCGTATGGGTTTGCACAATTATGAAAAAGAAAAGAAAATATTCTTCTGTGAATGTTGTCCCTACGAGCAAGAGTCACTTTACCTACTTCTCTCTCCATGGTTTAGTCATTTACTTCAAAGTCCTCTTGCTTTTCCTTGCAATCAGTGAAGAGAAATAGAGGAATCACTTGACCAACTATAGCTGTCTATGATTAAATGAATGTCACTCTAAAAGTGCCTGTTTTGTTCATCGACTATAAATAGAGTCTAGATAACTAGTTCAAATGTGGCCATCTACACTGCAGATGTCTAAAATTAGGTTAAATGAATCTAGCCCTATCTGTCATAGGAACTTCAGTTCCTGTGGCTTTTGGTCTCCTATTATACAGCCAGGAAAATCTCCAGGACTTCATCTCCCCTAATGCATGACAGATGTTCAGCTCATATTTGATGCATTACCTCCTCTGACCAAGACTGAGAACTATCATGCATTATATCAGGGAATTCATCCCCAAAATGAAATTAGGGATGTAAAGTACCTGAACCATGCCTGCTGCAAGGCCCTGAAAATGCATAGTTTAGAAGTAAATAAGTTTGTTTGGAGTCAAAACATTCAGGGGGTTGAACTAAAATAGTTTGGTTTGCTATTGAAATTCCATGCTTATGAAAGGTATGTTTTTGTTTTATTTTATTTTACCTATTCCTCTCAGGCAGGCAGTGGAGTTTTGAGCCCATTACTTTCTCTTCTGACATGTCTCAAATATTTTCAGAAACTTCTTTTCTCTCAGGAAAGAGTTCAGAGGACTCCAGCTGAAGTCCTGCATAATGTGTGATTTATTTGCTCTGAATTAGCCTCTGAAGGTACCCATCTCTCTCCATTGGTTATAGAGGTAACCAATGGAGATTTGAGAGCTCCTAAGCACCTTAGTTAATTAAAATAAATGAATGATATGCATATCCTACTACAAGTCTGCACATCATGGCCAAGATCTTTAGGCATTAATGTAGTAGTAACACCAAACTAGGCTCTCAAGTGAAGCCATAGAGATTTAGCCCCTTACCAAACACAAATATAGCACAAAAAGAAATGCTGCACAATATTTATGAACATCTCTCATGCCTAGTAAAATCTTTTCAATAAACAATACTGATAAGGTTATCTAAAATAACTGCCCCATCTACATAGGCAAGTGAGCCCATGCGATTGCAGGAAGCTTCAGCCCTAAGTTCATGGTGCAGCCAGACAGAGTGTGAGGTAATATAGCACACACTGGCGTGTTGTAGCCAAAACCTGCATTTCCAGTAACCTGGATTTAGCATATCTCCCTGTGGTCCAATGCTGTTTTTATTATATCTCTCCCAAGTCCTCGGAAGCCTTCCATCTCCCCAGGGGAGGAACAGCGATGTGATTGGTCCACACTCCTACCCACACTTGACAGCCATGAGCCAAATACCACTGATCAGATTTAGCCTCCTGACTGCATGCTTTCTGCACCCCTCCAGTGCTTTAAGCATAGACAGATGCACCAACAATGTATAGCAGTGGCCCAGCACCCAAGTCTAGGAGTGGGTGGTAGTACAGTTTCCTTTGTTTTGATTATTCTCTAGGTGATATGATTCCACTGGCTCAAGCACAACTTGGGATTTTTGCCTTTTGGGGGCTCTAGTTAATTTTTCTCTTCTGGAACAACATCAAAACCGCAACTAATAACAAAAAAAATCTCAAACTTTTAGGACATAACTTATTACAAGACAAATAGCAACTGTAGGTGTCTAAGTCTCCTCTTTGTACCATATACAGATAGGTAATATAAAATTTCTGGGTCTGGTTGAAATCTTTTTTTTTGTTTTTAAGCACTGCTTTCTAAGACAAGGCTTATGGACTTCTGCTGTGCATTTAGAAGTCAGGGCCATAAACTGGTTTGGCTTTATTTGGTAGAAACTGCTGCTGAGAATTCCTGTTTTCTGTAAGCCCTACCACTATTTCTGAAAACAGTGTCTTCTAGTCCCTGCTTAGCTTGATGGATCCTCAGTCTCTTGTATGACCAGACTCAACCTAGTTCATTGGCTGTGATTCATTGGCTTACTTTTAGCCAGAATTGATATTGTCTTAGAAGGGAGCAAAGATAATGAAGTCATTACACATTTTCTAAAAATAGGTATGGGTTGAGAAATTTTACTAATGCTTACCTGGTTGAATGAAAGCTTTCAGCACAAGCTCATGCTGCAGATATCAAGACAAGTGAGAACCCGACCATGGAAAATACCATCCAATTGAATCTCAGTTAACCAACAGATACAAATTGTGGAAAACAAGACTTCATTAGTTCCTGTGCTTATAAGTAAAAAAAAAAAAAAAAAAAAAAATCTATAAGATTTCTCCTTCTTATTCCTTTTGGAAGTTTTTACTGATGGAAATGCCTCTATTTGTAAGCACTGACCTAACAACAATTTCTGGGAGCTTCAGACCAGGCTGGCTATATTTAGAAATGTATAGGATTATTTTATTTCTTCTGCAAGTTACCTTGTTTCTTTCCTTTCTCCTGTTATCAGACAAATATGATGAGCTTTAAATGTCTCAGAGGACATCTTCATGAGAAGTCATGCAGAGACTCAATCCTGGTCCCAGAGAGGTGAATTTGTGGGCCAGGAGTATTTCCATGTTGTAGAGTTTTGCCTGTGCCTCCAGAAAATCTGACAAAAGTACTCTCCATTTGCAATGCAGTTTTTGAGGAAAAATCTTAACAATTTTACCTTGAAGAAGCAATCCCAGTCTTAGATGAAATGTTAAGGAACATAAGAGGCTGGTGATGGGTTCTATCTGGCAAAGTCAGCATTTATCCTCTGCTCACTGTGGAAATGGGATAGGAACCTGGCTGCTCATTTTGCCTTCTTGCCAAAAGAAATTTTCATCCTACATTACTTTTGCTCCAACTCCATAATCCATCCAGCAGGGGACTTCCTACTTACAGAACAGCTCTTATCAACCTCCTTTTACAGTTCACATAGGCAAAAAAAATAGTCCAAGGTACAGATACTGTAACATCCTGAAGAATAAGAACCCTCCCATGTCAGCACTTCTCTATTACGTTTTTCATTCCTCAGCCAAGCTCTGTTTGCCAAGTAGAAACAACTAGGAAAAAGTGTCTGATTTCATGGGTATACTTTGAACTTTGAGGGTTGTAAAGTTATACCTAGGGCAGCCCGGGAGGCTAATTGATGTCTGGGATTCCTCAATGGCAAACAAGGTATCACTCTGGTCCTTCCTGAGACAAGGGTGAATGAGGAATGTACAGATTTGCTGCTTAGCAACTCGGCACAAATTTTCATGAGCAGGTTTATTTTCAAATTAACTTACTGGGACTGGAGATTGGCAGTACCTACCCATTTAGCCAGTTCTCCCCCCAAGGCTGGAGAAACATTCCCAGCCATGCCTCTCCAGCTCTGTTTGAAGTGTTTCAGCCCAGTGAAGCCTCCATGTTTCTTACCATGTTCTCTCTACATAAAGCTTTTACATAGTATTTTCCTTTTTTTTTTGTTTTTTTTTTTTTTTTTTTTTAAAGTGTTTTGACTGAGATCTGAATTTTTATTCCAAACGGAAAGGAGAAAGAAATGCCTTCATAACATGGAGTATGAGACCCATTATGAGCCACTTCTGAGACTTTTAACACCAAAAAAAAAGTTATTTCCCAAGTCTGCTTCCCACCTGCTGGGTTATGAGCCATAGGCCCACTGGGAATGGCTTTATGATCTGTGTGATACTGCTGTGACTGCCCTGTTTCCTGATAGAGGAGGGTCTGGACCCCACCCAGCAAGGCTGAGTAATGCATTTAAAGAACAGGGACTAGGCTGGCTCTGGTATGTTTATAACAGCTTTTATTGATATCAATGACACACCAAAAGGGCATTATTTTAGCAAGATCTACCAAGCAGCTCAAATATGAGTCTCATATTTAGGCAACAACGACAACAAAACAGACCTGGTTTTCTTGGCTTGTTTTTTTGGAAGAGCAGTGGAGTTGTTGTTCTCTGGGCTTTAATGAAGGAGTCATCAGATGAGTCCAGTTCAGGAGTTTCTGCACCAACCTACTGCACTCATTTTTTTCTGTTTCCTTTGACTCTTCCAGTGTAATGATTTACTACATCAAATAAATGTTGAGTTCATTTTTTCCCTCTAATATCTCTTCCTAGAGCTCAGCTCTCACATTTGTTCTAGTTAGCTAAGCTTCCTGCCCTTCCTCTGTACTTAGCTTTGTTTCTCACCACATTATCCAATTAGCACCTCACTAACTATGCTGTGGCAGCCTCTTTCCTCTGACCCAGCAGTATTTACACCAGCTCCATTATGTTTCCTATCAATACTCCCCTCATCCACTGAAGGCAATGGGAATAGTTGTTTTATTGAAGGAAAGTGTCTAAATTGTTTTTGTTGAATCCAAGTCTAAAATGTCCAGCAGTAAAAAAGTGCACTACGGTTACCCCTTAGTGCTGGACATATTTGTACTCTTTGATTGTGTAGGCAATGGTGAATATGAAAGGACTTTTTATTCTTTGCATTAAAATGAATTAACATAGTTTACAATAGAATGCCTTACTTATTCTTCTTAACATAGTAAATTCTCAGTACATGAAATATTCTACTACTGTTTTTTGGACTTCAGCAGTGGGATGGATATATTTCATACCCTGAGCTCGAATGCCATGATTTCCATATTTCTGTTCCAACAACAGTTTGTGTGAGTTTGGTTATTGCTTTTTAACAGTCAGTTCTTTTTGTTTTGTTTTGTTTTGCTTTGTATTGTTTTGGATAAAAATGCCCATTAGATTAAGCAGTCATGGGATTCTACTATTTCGAGAAAAAAAATTAGAGAATAAATATGGTGAACCTGTTATTTATAGTTCAAGACAGACACTGATCAAGTGGTTTAGCTCTGTAACTTATTGAATTACTTAAAGTCTGGGGTTGTGATCTCATCCAACCTTTCTAAGTTAAATCAGATCAGGAGACCCTCCCCACTTCAAACACACACATACACATTCAGTAAAAAGATAGAATTGGCAGTAAAGGCTGTTGTTTGTCAAAAGCTGCTTGTTTTTATCGGAATCAGTGTGGCTGGAGACCTTAGTATTATGTGACTTAAGGAAAAGGAGGTAAATTTTGCTTGCATTTTCATTCTCATAAAAGTATTTGAGAGAAAAGCTTTAAAATGTGTTGTTTGAATGATTCATATGGAAGTGTCCTGGTTTCAGTTGGGATGGATTTAATTTTCTTCCTAGTAGTTGGTATGGTCTTGTGTTTTGGAGTTATGACGAGGATAATGCTGATAACACAACAATGTTTTGGCTATTGCAGAGCAGTGCTCACACAAAGCCAAGGACTTTCAGCTTCTGGTGCTGCCCTGCCAGTGAGGTACCTGGGTATGCACAAGGAACTGGGAGGGGACACAGCCAGGAGCTGACCCTGACTGGCCATAAGGATGTCCCATGCCGTGTGTCATGCTGAACAATAAAACTGAAATTGTTGGTGCTCCTCAGGGTCTGGTGTGTATTGGTCAGTGGATATTGAGCAATTTCATTGTGCATCATAGAATCATAGAATATCATGAGCTGGAAGGGACCCAAAAGGATCATCAAGTCCAACTCCTGGCTCCACATAGAACAACCCAAAAATCAGACCCTTTGTCTGATAGTGTTGTCCAAATACTTCTTGAACTCTGGCAGCTTGGTTCCATGACCACGGCCCTGGGGAGCCTGTCCCAGTGCCCAACCACCCTCTGGGTGCAGAACCTTTCCTTAACACCCAGCCTGACCCTCCCCTGTTGCAGCTTCATGCTGTTCCCTCGGGTCCTGTTACTGTCCCCAGAGAGCAGAGCTCAGCACCTGCCCCTCCACTCCCTTTGTGAGGGAGCTGCAGGCTGCCATGAGGCCTCCCCTCAGTCTGCTCTTCTCTGTGCTGAAGAACTTGCACTGTGTATTCTATTAATATTATTGGTATTATCATTATTAATAGTATTATTTTCCCCCCTTCTTCTGTCCTATTAAACTGTCTTTATCTCAATATCTCAAATCATACATTTTTTTTTCTTTTTTTTTTTTTTTTTCCTTCCGATTCTCTCCCTCATCCCACTGGGGGAGAGGGGTGTCAGTAAACAGTTGTGTGGTGTTGAGCTGCCTACTGGGTTAAACCACAACAGGAAGATAATCTTTTTAAAGATGAAGTACTTTGGTCAGGGTCCAAATTTAATCTCAGATCAAGTGTTAGTTTAATCATGGGTAATAAATCCGTGCATATTATAAAACCCAAATGACTTAGGAGCACATCTCCTTACATGTCAGTAGGATCTTTGCTCCAAAATCAATGAAACTTTTTGAAAGTATTTTTTTTTTTTTTTTAATATTTGCACATACACCAATGCTTTTCATATCCTTCCAAGCTCTATGTAGCTGTCTCCTAAATGTAGAGACACATGAAATTTCACAGCCCAGTACAGTAACACTTCAAAAACAATGCAGCCCAGTTTCCTTCTCAAAAGCACAGCAACAGGTTCACAGAGAGTTTTAATGGGCAGATGGATGTACACATTGTTGCTGAAGAGAATGAGTGACCTAGTATCTTCTTCATGTCTGACATCTATGCATTTAATGGTCGCCTTACTGAGGAGAACATATGTTGATGCACATACTAGCTAGGGCACATAGAGAAAACAAGACCCCGTGCAGTTGGTATTGCAGACACGACTTTGAATCAGAAATGAGTATGTAGAAGAAAGTCATGAATGGACTGCTGCTTTAAGATTATGATACTTCTTGTTACTAATCAATGGGGCCTGATCTTTCACCAGTTCTTGTTGGAGAAGACTTGGTGTCATATAGTAATACTGAAGAATTATACCTCTCTGAATCTAGCTGTGAATGAGATCAGAATCAGACCTCTCAACTACAGACTCTTTATCCTTGTGACTTCAGTCTGAATTGACTTTCATCTTGACTTTAAAATGGAGACTGCAAAATAGATCATAAGAGCATAGAGAAAAAATTACAAAGTAATCAAGCAGTCACATCACATTTTCCTTACATCTTTTTTTTTGTTGTTGTTAATTTATATATATGTTTGACTTTTGGTGTGAATTCCAATTCACAGGTCCTTGTCAGCCACTAATTTTCATAAATACAAATGTTACTGCTGAAAATTCAAATACAGTATTAAAATCACTTATTATTCATAACTTAAGAAAGCACCATTTCTTATGTATAGACCACATCCAAGGAACTTTGCTCATGGAAAGAACGTGGAAGACTAGGAGTCACATACAAATCTCGTAAAAATATGAGTGGAATTTGATACTATTCTAATATCTTAGAGGGTAAATTATTAATGTTCAGTGTTAAAGAAAAAATGTGTCTTCTAGGTTAAATACACAGCCTCTCTCAAATGACATTCATATACCCTCGCATTGAAAGTATGAGAAGAAAAAAGACAATATCTTTAGAATGTGAAACATGGAATGCTAACAGCAATATAGTATCAGGATATAGGCTTTAGGTTCCTAAATACCATCTATTCTCAGGCAATAATACTTTCATATTGCTGTCAGGTAAGTTAATAAATATCAGAAAGTCAGTACAGGAGTTTATTTGAAAACAGTCATACATATATACATGAATACAGTCAAACATATATACATGCACATACATACATACAGAAACATACTGTATATGGGATGTTTATATACAAATATATACATATAACATGATATATATATGTGCTTATATAGTCATATACACTGATTCCTTGTCTTCCACAGTTAGAAAGTTTTTTATTGCATCGTCAATATTATGCATACCTATACATGCACACAAAGTGTGTGCACTATATAGATCAGTTTTCCTCTTACCCTTAAGATAGCAGATGTGATTTCCAGGTGCTTTACCACTAAATCCACCTAAAGTGATCACTGTTGTCATGAGCTGTATCTATGACCTAGGGAGGGTAGATATCAGGAACCTCCTTTATCCTTCTTTATATATTTATAAAGTAAAGCAAAATTTGCTTGGATACACACAGGTAGATTTGTTATTAAAAGAGGAGGCTTCCTGTTTCTTTAGAGCTGTAATGTTCTCCTGTAAAAGGTCAATTCCTAATTTCTTCTCTCTCTCTCTCTCTTTTTTTTTTTATTTTATTTTATTTTATTTTTTTAATTCCTTCAATTCCTTCTGTAAATGCTATTTTCTAGAGAGCCAGTTTCCTGGGAGGACACCAGCACCTGCAAGGCTACCCATAAGGGCATAATTCTTTTGACTTCTATGTATCTGTAAATGGCCTAAAGACTCTGTGCACACAGAAAGCAAGAAAGTTATGTAGATACATAATGAATTCATTGGAAATAGATGTGATCACATCTGTCTTTCTCCCTGGATTTCATGAGTCCTATAATAAGTTTATATGAGCACTACTTTCAGTTCTTTACAGCTTCATGGATCTTATTTCTTCTTCAGTCTTTGGACAATGGTTTGATTTTGTGCAGTCTTCCAAGTCTACTTTAACCCTGAGCCTTCCAAATGAAATAAATTAAGCCCTGTTAAACAATCATTTACTGTTTTTTCTTGGTTTCCCACTGTAAATATATTTAAATCTAGTTCGTGAATTAAACGGTACAAGTCAGTTTTAACACATCCTTTTATTTATTAATTTATTCTTAATTTTACTTTATGCTCAAGCATATTAACTAGACCTCTCACTTGAGGACTGATTTAGCCAAATTTTAGTGAAAAGTGAGGAGTGAAGATACGACATTTTGTTTTCTATGCAAATTCCAGACTTTTATTAAAAAGATCAGGAAAATCCAGTTCAAATGGTGTTTATCTTCTTAAATGTTTTGAAATTGTCCAGCATAACAACTCTGTAAGTTAAAATTTTACAACACCACTACTGTCTTTTGGGTGTCTGACTTTTACCACTTTGATTCCCAGGGCAGGTGTTGTTTCTATAAATGTTTTAAAAGATTGTTTAAATCACCCCTTTTAAATTCTCATAAGAAACAAGTGTTAAAAAAGAAAAGCTGGATTCGGCCTTTTGATGTCCTTTTTTTTTTTTAAAAAAAAAAAAAAAGCAAAAACAAACAACAAAAAAACAATGAGAACAAACTCACTTTCTTTTATTTGACTTAAGTAATTTGTTCACAGGAAAAAATGTCCTTTGAAGGAAGATTATTGTCCCTGGTTTACTGAATATTCCATGGCTGTGTTCTAGAGTGGGAGGATATTTTCATTAAGAGATACTATCTTGCAGAAAAAAAAAAAAAAAAAAAAAGTAAGGGGGGTTGTTTTTTCTGTAGAGAAATATTGATTCAATGCATGTTTAAATTTGTGTGTGTATTTTTTTTTTTCAGATCACTAGTAATTTATTTAGTGTTTAATGTGGCTTGTACCTTTTGTCAGGCTCTTAAAGATCTGTAAAAAATCCCAGAACTCCTAGAATCTGTTCTGAACCCAGGTTAACATGCAATAAAATCCATTCTTGGAATGTTTTTCCCCTCTGTTCTTTCTATTGTATTGTACTGTGTTTTATTGTATTGTATTGTATTTTACGCTGCAACAATAAAGATGTGACAATAACCAGAACAACAATGACCCATGATGTGATTAGCCTGGCACTGAGCCTGTGTAAGTCTACACCACTGAGAAGCAACAATATCTGTCCTGAGCATGGTGCCATGCTAACAACATTCATAGAAAATTGTCAGCTCTGAGTTCAGGAAGGACAGTCAACACTAAATGGGAATTTATTTTCATAGAGTTGCCAACCAGCTGAGAGGGAGGACAGGACTTTCATCTTTTATGTCACTTCTGGTCAAATTGGAGGACAAGGAGATCCATGTTTGGTCATTGTACTCCATGTCGATGTGCTCCCGTCAATGTAGCACATACCAAAGAAGTTATCAGCATCTCTTACCCACCCACAACATTCCCATTATTTCTGATATTAGCCCATTGCATCATTCACAAGTGCCCCGAATATTTCTGCACAGTTCTTTCCCCACCACATTTCGCTTTTTCCAACACTTATTTGCATCTCCAGAGCCTACAGTAAATGCCAATCAGGCAGTAAGATCAGGACAACCCTACATGATGCCAGCATTTCAGAGATATCTGGAAAAGCTTATGCCTTCTGAGCAGTGATTTTGTTCCCAGAACTAGTCCTGTTGGGTTGCCTGGTTTTCTGCATTTCTTCTTTGATTAAATGTTTGCAGGTTTGCAGTTTACTTAGCATCTGGAATAGCAAGGAAAAAAGAAAAAAGAAAAAAAAAAAAGAAAAAAGAAAAAAAAAAGAAAACCAAACACAATAGAACTGTCCCAAATAGACGTGTTGCAGGATAGGAGCTTAAGTGTTTGCTTGCAGCTGAATGTGATAGGTAATCAAATTCAATTAGCCATATTTAACATCTCTGAAAATGTTCCACAAAACTATTCCTGTTGGATTTCCAAAACTGTTTTTCAGGGACAAAATTCTTCTCCCTGTTGGAAAATTCTCATTAATGTCAACGTAGATGTGAACTAAGATAGTACTGAGTGATTTTACTGACATAATATAATAGCAGTTAATAATAATACATTTATAGAAAAGAGATGGGGGTTTGATCCTGTATTTTTTTTCAATATGACTGCATTTTGCAAGCTCTGCTACAGTGTGTCTGTCTCGTAATGTTTGTTCATTAAGACTGCAAACACAACGAACCTGAGGCTTTTTGTTCTGTCCAGTAGTCTGTAAATAACAGTACCCAAAAAGGAACTCTTCCCTTAACTGAGGTAATATTCCCTGCAGACATACTGCTACTACAGGGAGTCTCTGAAGATTTTTCATGTCTCTGAAGACTTTTTTATGGCCTGCAGCTGTAAAAAGATCACATCTGATAAGATCACACCTCATAATTAAAGAAGGATATGGGTAGTACTGGGATGGATGATCTCCAGAACTACCCCAAGGCTGCCAGACGCTGCTGCTGATGACTCCTTGTACATTTTTCTTCCCCATCAAGTCATTCTGAAACCAATGCTCCCCGTGGGATCTAGAGGAGGACTGATATGTAGAAAGCAGAGGGTACCCAGGTGAAACAATTTTAATGCTACTGCTTCATTTAAACAAATGTGTGAGCTGACAATACAGCTCACTTTTCTAGGAGAAGACTGGAGCACATTCCAGCAGAAGAATCACCTGTCAAGCCTGCACTGTCAAATTCATATGAAAACATTGCATTTTAACAGTGCTGTCTTATTATGATATTGCTATTAAAATGAAGTGACCTGAAGATATAAAGATAGAAGGTGGGAAAATGGACAGTTGCCACTTTGGCTCATACCAAAGCTTGTTGATGGTGGCAGCCTGTTACCACAAGTTGGTAATTCGCATCTGCAGAAGCAGTCTGGTTTTCTTTGTAAGAAACTGAAACAGGATGTGGGAGATCTGGATTCAAATTGTGTATGTGTGACCTTGGTCATATCTTTTCCCTCTCTGAAGCTATTTTTTTCCCCTGAAAAGTAAAGATACTGATATTTCTAGTGTTTGTCAGATCCAATCTGACTGTAACTTCTGTTTTTTTTTAAAGAGTGAGTCAGTACAACACCTCGCTCTGTGGGGCATCGTCACAGCTGGGATATGTTGGTACTCTGGTAACCCCTGGGATAATAGCAGTTCTCATTAAGGACTATAGTTAAAAATGTGCTTTATCATGGCTAAAGAAATCCTCTTTTAGATTATTAATTATAATGAAATCCAATTGCCTTCACCTATGGACCATGACATTTGCAGTGGGAATGTTAAAGGCAGAGAAATGTAAAACAGCTGTCTAGAAAGTTTGCTGCATGAAGGTCTGGAGCTGCATTTGTCCCCTCCTTCCCCCTCCCTTAATGCATTGTTTCAAATCTATTGCTTATTGACTGATAGACTTATTGATGAATTATCCAGCAGTGATCCAGCCCAGGGAGGTCAGTAGGGTGCAATTACAAGCAGAACAGGCTTGGGTGTGCTTCTGAACTACTCCTCCCTGCACAGCTCTTTCAGTATGCATATCACATCTCCCTGCTTGTAGCAGGCTGATGAGTGTGTGCAGTTAGTGCAGGCACACACATACTTCTGCGCTTTCCCTGAAAGTGGAGCATTAGCAACTGCAGTCAAAAAGCACCCTTGCTTCTTCAGCTCTGATCCTAGCAGCAACTGTCTAATTCTGTCTGGAGGAACTAGGAGACAGCACTGGAGGCAAGTTTAAAAAGGACCTAGTGACACCCTGCTGTCACATCTGGTTTCATGAATCTACTTATTAGTAGTCCATTTACAATTACTTTCCTAGTCCCATCAGTAGTGTATATCCTTGAGAACTGGCTGGCTGGGAAGGAAGGAGCACACTGCTGAAGGTATGTTGCAGTCTTCTTTGCCTTACATCTTGTGCTGAATGTTTCTATCTGTGTATCTCACTTGCAGACATTCCTGGTCTATGCAGTTTTACACTGTGGGCTGCTGGAGCATGGCTTTAGCAAAGCATATCAATAGAAAGAAATGGCCAGGTACCTTATTTTGTTATTCTTGTTTTATTTTCTTTCCCCTCAGTAAACAATGTAGATTGTTTGTTAAGGGCTAAAATTTTATGATTGGATTAAACTTTCAGGGAAGATGACAACTCTGTCTGCATTTCATATCACAAGCAAATAAAATACTATTATTTCTATCAAGGCAAAATTTCTAGTCATCAGCTGTTTAACTGTGGAAATGGAACATTGCTTTCAAATTGATGTGTTTATTAAATATGTTCTGTGCGTGCACTGCCAGCTGAAATTTGCATACATGTTCTGAAATTTGAAGAAAAAAAAAAAAAAAAGACTCTTTCATTAACTTTCAAAATGCTCTGGACTGCAGCACACCTCCTTAGAAAAGAGAAGTGAGGCAGGCTTTTCATTTCAGTTAATTTCTTTTACTGGCATGTATTCATCTGGTAAAAAACTCTTTGCCAAATCCAAGAAGTTTGCTGTTATTGCATTTCCATAAATGTAACAGCTGTGAAAAGCATGAATATTCATCCTGTTTGGATTTTTCCTCCAAAGACTTTTTATGATAATTCCGACTTTTCAAGGGGATGGGAACTTAGATAAAAGTGTTTGGCAGGTTGAGATATTTTGATTAGCAATGTATAAGTTTCCTCAAATAAACATAATACAGGTAAGGATGTAAAGCAGTAAATAGATGTCTGCACATCATATTTACTTGCAGCCAACTTGATCTGTTGCTTATACTTGTGGATTCTTTTGCTAACAGGTCAACAGCAATGAAAATAAAGTTTATACACTGCTTCTCATGGGACTTTATTGCCCTAATGCTATAAAGTTTCTTCTGAGTTTATGACATTGTTAATGCTGTTATGATAAACTGCTAACTTGGTACATCCGGTATTTATAATGACTGAAAACTTATTTTGGGATGTTGCTATGGTTAGAGAAGCCCATTTTACTCAGTCTACTCTAAAGGATGGAAAGTGATTTGATTACTCCCCCCTTAAGAAATTTCCCATTTGTAATTTATCAGAATTATATAAGGAACAGAGATGGTCTTCCCCTGCAGATATAATTGTCTTGAAAATACAGAGGAAGCACGTGTGCATGTATGTGTGTGTCTAGCAGTAAGTCACTAAAGGAAGCTAAATAATCCCAGCCGCTTGTAGCTCAATGACTTCTGTATAATTAAAAACATCCTATTAATGTGACATACTGCGGATTTCAGTAACTGTACAGCAAAATAAAACACCCAAGCAGGAATTTTGTCATATAAAAACTCATTGAAACCCTCTTGAGGCTGGTAGTGATTACTTTAAAAATCCTCCCAGTCCCTGGGAAGCGGCAGGAGCTGCAGCACACCTGTATCTCCAAAGTGTGATGAGTAGAGATATTCATGTGTGCTCAAAAGTGAATTTAAGCTTCCTACTGTCCAGGGACACATCCTTGGCAGTCCTCACCCAGGCTGGACTGTGCTGCTCTCTGGTGCCAAGGTCAGCGTGGTGGTGGCAGGGATGCTCCAGCCTTCAGCCCACAGTGGGCTGTCATTCAGTGTCCTACTCGGAGTGGGGACAGGGAAAAACTGTTTGTCCTTTTCATCTGTCTTCATTTTTAATGCCATCTGTATCAGCCTGGTGCCTAGGCACAAACTTTCAGGTGTTTTATTTATTTATTTATTTATTTATTTATTTTTTATTATTATTATTTATTCCTTTTTATTTTATTTTTTTTCTGTAGTTGTAGTGTGCTGTGGCTCATGATGGGGGCTGCAGGCCGAAAAAAAATGCATTTAAATACACGTGAGAAGAACAACTTGATGGGTCAGATTCTGTTTCCAGGGAGAGGAAAACAGATTACCCTCCTGAAATCAGTAGGAAGTTGTTTACATGAACAGAAGTTGTTTACATGTGTGCAAACTGGTGTAAAATCTCACTTTCCCTTGGTGCTGTTTGAATTTCTGTGACCTAAGGACCTGGATCCATTCCTTTAAAGCTTGATTTTATTCCAGGAAAAATAGCCAAAATGGAGAATTTGTCTTTTCACTCACTGGGCACAAAAACCTGCCTGTGTGCAATAACTGCAGGTATCAGAGCAACCTCCTTTTATCTTTCCTTTTACCAAAGCCTAGGGAGACAAAACCAAACAAACAAATCAGCAGCAAACAAACAAAAACCCAACAAGCAAACACCAAACCCCCAGCACCCTCCCAAACCTTCTCTGTTTAGTTGCCTTTAAGACACATAAAGTCCTGTCGGCTACTTTAATGTGTGCCAGGCTCTGCGCCACGGCAGTCTCATGCTGCCTCCTTCCTGACCTCCACCACCGCTTCTGAAGAAACGAGAGGTAATTCAGCTCGCCCTCTTGGCCACCTCACCCCTGCCCTTCTTCAAAGCAGATTTGTCGATCATATAAAATGCAATCGCTGATGCGTTTCTGTGCTGGCTTGCTAGTCGAAACAGGCATCCGGAGATTCATGCATTTCGTTAAGTTACGGTCTCACAGCACTACGTTTACCAAGCCCTCTAGTGTCTTGAGGTGTTTTATGCAAAGGGGTCCCTTTTGCTGCTGCCTGCAATACCGGAGGCAAAGAGGGGGATTTTGAAATGGCTCATGACAGATTAGTGAAGTTATTAAGATCTGGAGTGATTGGTGAAGGTGACAGAGCATCCGTGCTTCTACCTGGAAAAACAGCATTCTTTTGTGTACTTTGCACACCAACACTTGTATAATTATTACTGCTACATGACTGTGAGTCTGTCAGAGGCTGGTTACACAGAGACTGCAGAGTTGTAGAAGATAGTTAAGTATTTACACGCTTCAACAGGGATTTCTGAAAGTGTCTTCTATCACAAGCGTGCTGCAGCACTGGAGTGCTGCACAGCTTTTTCAGCTCTCTAATGAATGATAGCTGAAAATGAAGATGAAGGGAAGAAAATGCCATGAAGCTTCAATATTGTAGCAAACTAGGATCCAGATGGCAAGCCTTTTTACAGCAATATGCTGGATTAACTTTAAGATTCCCCTGGCTACTACTCTCTTGTTTAATGTGTCTTTCCTTAATGCTATTTCGGTATGATGATTTTTTTTTTTTTTTCTCAAAGTAATGCCATAAAAATGTGTGGTTTCAGGCATAGTCTGCTTTCAGAAGAACTTTCCTCCTCTGTTAACACCTTCAGAGCTAATTAACTGATTTCACTATCAGTAGCATCAATGTGAACTCTAAGTTGAACAGGGAACATTCCACTTGCATTCACAGTGCCATGCACAGCATGAAACCAAACCAGATGATTTACATACAAAGGAAGAGAATTAACCTCTTTGGGGAAGAACAGGTTTTCACTATGCTGAGCTGCAACTCTAGCTAGAAATCATTTTTGACAATGCAGCTGCAATAATGGCTGAAATTATCTGCAGGGAAATTTCAACCCCCTGTTCAGTGTTGTCCCCCTGTCAGTGTTTTCTAGAGCTGGAGGTTGAGTAGTCGTGTTTCTCCCTGTAACTTGCAGATCCAGCCCTATCTTCTTGTAAAATGCAGCCAGTGCTTGAGTTTGTTCTTCCATCCTTGTGCAGCCATAGCAAGGATCATTACTGTCTTCACCTTCCTGAAAAGTTGGTCGGTGAGACACCCAGTGGTGACAGTGAGCACTGGTGAGCTGGCTGGTGGGACCTGCTGGGTGCCTTCCTGCACACTGCGGGGATAAATAAAGAGTGCCAGCTTAATAATTCATCATGAACCTTCATCCCCTGTCTACCATAGACACCAAAAGTGCTGCCATCTGTCTGCCACGAGAGCCCTTCCCAATCTGTATTCATCCTTCTTATGCTTCTGTTGATGGAGACATGGAGGTTTGTATTTGTGGAGAAATACAGCTACTGCATAGTCTAAAGAAACACTCCAGCAGCTGCTAGCAGCATTAAGCTCATATCACTAGCCACAATAGTATGCTTTAGTAAATAGAGCTTTACTTCTTTCTCAGCAGAAGTGTTGTCAGAAAGCCAGCTTCAGGCAATGCAATGCTTATGACTCTCTTTTTTATTCTCAAATTCTGTCACTACTTGACACAGATTGAATAAAAAAAATTTGAAAAAAAAAATAATTAAATAAAGTGTCTCCAGAACATCTCAATTATTTTGGCCTAGATTTTAACATTTTTGTAAGCTGGTCAGTGGGCTCAAAACCTGTACGTCTACAAACATGAAGATCAGCAAGCCCCTCTCCTTTTCTTCTGTCTCTAATGTGTAAGGCATTTCTAAATGATGTTAAAATCAGCATGAAAAAACACGCATCCAAGACCTAGAATGTGATACAGTTCCTCTGCTTCCTAGTGTTGCCTAAACTGATAACTAAGCACATTATACGTCTCTCTGCTTAGCGTGAAAGTTCCTTTGGGGTACCTCTAGGTGTTTGCTATGGGTAGATGCCCAGTTTGAACACATGCTTTTCTAGGCTCCATGGATAGCACATCTAGAGCTTAATTATCCAGGCTTAATAGCCATTTGACTTCAGTCAACACCTCAGGGAATCCTTAAACCCCAGATTTGGTCAGTACTATAATAACTCATTTGTAGCTGTCACTGTGATGTTGTCATGCCCATCTTTTCCATAATGGCAAATAATCAGCATGCTTTTCCAGAGGGTGGAAGACCTGAGTTTTAATTCCACTTCAGCCTGGACATTTAGACTCCCCTCTCCCATGAATGTAGTCTACTACCAAGCTGAGGAGTACTCTGGAGAAGAAGGAGGTTGAATCCTCTTTTTGTTAGGATCTGCAACGTTGTATATAAAAGTCCGGTGTAGAAGGAGAGAAGGGAATAGGAAATTTGTCTCTAGTCTTTTCATTAGTGGTGTTTTCATTTTTCTGGTGTTTAATTTCCATTCCTATGAGTGCTGCTAATTTTTATCCTGTACTGTTCTGAAGTATGCATGTATCATATCCCAAGAGTAGGAATAGGAGACTGGAACTCTTTCTGGTTGGGCTCAGGCTCCCCCGTGTCTGTTTTTTTCTAGTCCTGTATTCTGAGACACTTTATTGTACTGTAGGGGTTATCCTTCCAGAAAACCTTAGATCTGTTAGGTATAGGACATGATTCAGGTGCCTATTTCGGGTTCAAGTTGGATATCAAGAGAAAGTTCTTCACCGAGAGGGTTGTTGGGCACTGGAACAGGCTCCCCAGGGCAGTGGTCATGGCACTGAGCTTGCCAGAGTTTAAGAAGCATTTGAACAATGCTCTCAGACATAGGGTCTGATTTTGGGGTGTTCCTGTGTGGAACCAGGAATTGGACCCCATGATCCTTGTGGGTCCCTTCAAACTCAAGATATTCTATGATTATGTGATTCTAATTATAATTGTCTGGTAATATCTGAAATGTTTTAAGAAATCCATCCGGCCTCCAGCTGTCATATGAGAGGGCAGGAGTCTCCTACAAGTCCTGTGTAGCACTTGCCAATGTTATGAAAATGTTTCAGATAACCTCTAGGTGTCCTATTGGAGCTAGAAAATTCTGTTTGGGCAGCTAAAAACCATTGAGAGTATTCTTATATGTCAGTGGTAACTTCCAGCCAGAAGCCAACTGTAGTATTCAGCTCCAGATTAATCCTAAAAATAGATACCTGTTTGGTCAGCTAAATAGCTTTCTAGGCTCTGCTGACTGTATTGACCAAATCATTATTACCTCAAATGGGCACTTAGTCTTCTGGTGTAAGATAGACATGGGGCCGATGAAAATACCTATGAAAGATGTGGGTCTTCCTGCAGTGAAAGCTTGAGAGTGAAGAGGGCATCCTGCAACATCTTAGCACTACGTTCTACATTTAACAACAAAAATGAGCCCTAATGGTCTACCGTGTATAAGTGGAGACCGTTGCTGTTGTCACCAGCTGTTTCTTGGAAAGATTCAGCTCTTTTCCATTAGACATGAAGGCTTTTTTAAGCTGAATACCTCTTCCCTTACACCATTAGAAAATATTATCTCTCCCTACTGACTTAAAAGGAGTGTTAGTGCTGGCTTTAGGTGTCTAAATCAAGTGTCAATGTTAGGACCATCACAGTCCTTGAAATGCTGCAAAAGTTACCTGGCTTTTGAACCCTAATATTTATGAATGGCTGAAGTGAGTGCAAGGGTAAAAAGCCTCTGCCTGCAGACACTCCAAAGGCTTGTACATGTAACAAGGGGTTAAAAGGTCATTGCTAAATTATATCCCAAAAGGAGAGAAGAAACTCAGAAAGAAAGGTGTCCCAGAGGTGCCCTGAGCAGTAGTAGCTCTTAACTGATCCAGCAAACCTTTTTCTGTCCTGTTGGAACTATTCCAGTAATGCACCAGTTATCTATCATTCCCTGGAAGGATGGCTGGATATCATCAGTTTTTAAATATTTGCACTAAAATGAGAAAACAAACAAACAATCAGAAAAAAAGGCATAAATATGCTGTTCATAAAACAATAAGAACCCCCATATGTCATAATAATGGGAAATTTGGTCTCCAATCAGCTGATCATTTGACACTGTGGTGGTGAGTGCTTTCCTCTTTGTCACCTGTGCTCTGGACTATCAGCCCTTGCAAACCAATAATTAACTATAGTGGACATTGCTGAGGGTGAGGAGGAGTAATTAATTGCAGGGAAATACTGTTTCCCTGCTGGAAAGTTACTAAGCAGAGCTATGGCAGAGTGAATAATGCATGAGGTGATTTCCTTTCAGGAAAGCTGCTAGTAAACATTTCCACTAGTTGGAGATTTGGACTTGACAATAAAGTGGTATTTACATTGTTTTGGTGATACAGAAAGCAGTTAGGGAACAATTATGTGATTCTCTCATATTGTATGACTCTGGAGAAATGTCAGTATCCAATTAAATAAAAGGAATTAAATGAATGATGAGAAAATTTAACATTAATCTAGTTTCAGGTGCATGGGTAAGTTATTGCTTACATTTTAAAGACCTAATATAAAATACCTTTCAATTTTACTTTGTAAGATGAATGTTGCTATGGTTTCTTTAAAAACAGGTAATAAAAAATAATTTCTAAATGCTTTCAATTAACTATTTTAACTTACTATTTGTAAATGAGTTTATAGTGCTAGCTATTACTCTTTTAAAAATAAAGATATTAAAACCTCATGTTTATGAAAGAAGATGGAAGATGTAGTTGGGCATATCAAAAACGAATAAAGAAAGCTCTCTAACATTTTTTTTCATTGTACTAGGTTTTTCTAAACCAAATTGTTATTTGAAAGCCATCAAGTTCTCACAAGCTGAGGAACATAAATCATAGCAGGATAGGCAGCCTCCTGTTTCATTCATTGAGCTCCATATGCTTATCTAACTCATGTTCCCGCACCCCAGGCTCCTAAAATGCTTAAGTCAACATTCCTTCTGAATTGTGATACGTCATGTTAATCAGCCTCTACAGTGTCCAAAAAATGTATGTAAATTAGACTTTTGATGAACCAGAATATTTTTACAGGATTTTTGCATAAATCACACATGCAAACATGCACACACACACACACAACCTGTTTAGAGAGGAGGATATTTTTGGACCTCATTTGTTTTTGAAGTAGATTGCAGCCAGCACGCTGATGCTGCTTGTGAGCAGGAACATATGTGGCAGCATTCCAGGTCCCATAGCAAGAAATGGCTTGAGCTTAATTCCATTCTTGGCCAGAAAAACTGTACCAAGGAGAAAGAAATAGTTTCCTCTTTCTTTGTCCTCCTTCCTCCCCATGCCATTTTCTGGTACCCTGATGGTTGTTTTGTGGATTGTCTGGTGACAGCAGTATGGGTGTTTTTATGATTATCATAGGAGAAGACTGTCATGTTATGGTAGATTAATGGTTTTGCTTAATTTGTTCTTTCAAAAAAAAACCAAAACAAAACAACAACAAAAAAAGATTTGATTTGAGCTTAAACCAATTTATATCAATTTTAAGTTGATTTACTGACTTTTATGTTTCTAATCGACCAACACATCCTACAGAAATCTATTGCTAAGGCTGGATAGGAGGTGTTGCATAATTAAGCATGGTCCAGGTGCAGATCCTTCCAGTTTCATTCTCTTCTTCTCAAGTATCTTGCTATATTTTTGTGCTCCATCTTGTCCTTAAGGGTTGTATTCAGGCTGCTTACAAGGGATGTCTGGTTCATCTGTCCCTCCTGCTGGAGAGTGTGATGCTGAGGCAGCAAAGCGTAAGCCACATAGGCAGGGCTTTCTGTCTGCCTCAGAGGCCAACAAAAAGACACAGGCACAAAAACTTAGTGAGGCTCTTAGGCTTAGCTGAATAGGCAAGAACCATCCATTGCTGTATATTTGAACAGCTGGGACCCTAGCTGACATGATCTGAAATGCTTCCACGAATTATCACTCCACCTTCTACATCTTGTGTCCCTTACAAGGAAAAACTGTCTCTGAGACTGTAGTTTTGCTAATTTAAAGACCTTTCTGATATATCTAACAATGAAGGTGCCCACTTTTGAAAGCATGTCAAACCTCACCAAGAAAGTATCAGACAATGTCTACTTATATTTTCCAGACGTTGCAGCTTAAGGACCTTTCTTCTTTCGCTTCTTTAGCACCAACATTCCCTTTTCTAAAAGTTATTAGGCTTTCATGAGGCTGATGTGGGCCATATAGGTATCACATCGTTTGTGCATTTGGGCCTTAAAAAGCTTGTCTGGTGTTACACAGTGCATTTTTTATGCATACTATATCTGCAATATGAATTCACTGATTATAATAAATGTTATGCATAAACTAAAAAGACATTATACCTCTATTATCTATATATAGATATTTCAAAAGGAGTACATACATGTATAATACTTATTCACCAGGACACACATGCACAAAAATGCATACATAGAAGCATATATGCAATCATATGTACAGTGCATGATACAAGTCACTTATAATAATGAAAAGTTAGAAAAAGACAATGATTTGTCATCTAGGCCAAGTCCCACAAAGTGCATTGAATATTAGGTTAAAACATCAGATGACTACAGAGACAGACAGGTTGGCTGTTGCCTTTTTAAGGATGTATCAGAGCTTTTAAGTATGTGTAATTTTATGGCTAAATATAAACAGAAGAATCCTTCAATAATCATAAATACAGCTGTAGAACCAAATTCTCCTAATGATGTAACAGCAATATATATATATATAGATACACATATATATTCTAAATCACGGTTTGAAGTTCTTAATTCTCAACACCGAGGTCTCAGTTTCCTGCCAATTTTATAATTTTTCCTGTTGTCAATTGCTTTCTAAAATAAGTTTGAATGAGGTTGAATTAAGTTTTAAATTTAAAAAATTAGAAGCAGGTGCTGTGTCTATATCCACTGCCACATCCCTTTCTTTGTGTCTTGTATCACTGCTTTCTGGAACAAGCTCTTTGATCCTGTTGCTTGTTGTTAATTTTGCACTGCCTGCTGGTGGAAGCTGGGGAGGGGAAAGTTGCGAAATATTAAGACGGAGAGTAAGTTTAAGCTGTTTAAAAATAGATAAGTTTTGCAAACTGAGTAGAAATAGAATAGTATTACTGGTGAGAGTTTCAATAACAACCATGCTATCAGTGGCTTAAATGTGTGTTGGTTTTGGGTGCTTTTAATGGCAATAATTAGGTAATCAATATTGTTTCAGAAAGGAAAAATATCCTGCTTAACAACAGAATAACATTGATTAGCTAAGCTAGTACCATTTTAAGAAACATTAAGTAATCAAGACTATTTCCATGATGACATCCCAAAGAGAGAGAAAATCAGGCAAATCTAGTATTGGATGAAGCTGGGTCTGCACTTAAGCTGTTGCTGAGGAAATAATGCCTGTTAGCTTTCTCTGTGCAGTCATTGTAGTAGAAATGTGTGATGGAGGCACTACACTATCTGTTCATTTCAATGAACTTGGATCTTGTCCCAGGTATAAACTAGATGTTTTCTGAAAATCTATATCCCACTCTACTATTTTCATTACCCTCACTTCATAGACTTGTCAGTTTAAACCGATATGTTTACTTTTGGGTATCTTAAAGAAAATAATGAATATATAGAACTTCTGCTTTGATACTTACATAGAGTTCTCATGGTGTTTTACAGGAGAAGACAGTATTAATAGCTCCATTTAACATCAGAGCAAACTCAGTGGTGGGGTGAGAGAATGTGCAAAGAAACCCCGTGTGCTTGTGGCACAAAGAGGAGGAGTATCCAAAAGGGCTGGATGTTAATTTGCTTCTATATCTACTTAGGAACCTTGACCTTTTTTAATTAAGTATCCAAATCGATCCAGAAGTACCTAAAGCTACATTTATATGACCAGCTACAGTCATAGCTGCATCTGTTCAAACACTGGAAAGCAAGAATATGTAGACAACTAGAACTGATCATTCTGATCAGGATTCTCAGAAAGATCAACTTTTCTTGGAGGTAGGATGCTGAGTCCTTATCTGTGTTTTATTCCAGGTAATGACATTACAGCACTGCTTTTGCTAAACCTGAGGGTGGAATGGCAGTGAAGCATCATTTGGCCTATGCGTGGTTTTGCACAGGAATCAAAGAGTGTGCTTTTGGTAAAGTGTATAATATCTATGGGGACTGATCCTGGGCACTAAGAAATAACACTAATGTTTAGAAAGAGCTAAAAAGTGTAAGTAAAGAACTGGTCGTTATTGACTATTCTCAATACATTCAATTCTCCAAGCCATTTGAAACCAAGCGGGGATTCCATGAATCTCATTTCCAGACATAAGAACAGTCAACATCCGTTCTCCCAAGAGTTAACTTATCAGACACTCCATGTTTCATTATCTATGAGCATGTACTTAAAGCATTTACTCCTGGAGGAAAGTCATTACATATAAATCACAAGCTTCATTGGGGAAAAATACTTGCCGCCTTTAGAGCATTGAGGCAAAGCTTGAAAATATGATCCCTCTATATGATGAAAAGTCAAAATTGGAAATTAAAGTATCAGTTTCAAAATCATACTCCTTAAGAGTAGCAAACAAACAAAAATTGGTTCATTTCATTTTTGTGATGCTCAGGGTAAAGTAGTAAATATACTTTTAAGTATTCAAGTATAAACTTGCTATAATTAGAGCTTAATTGTTGAGCAGATGGGAAGTTTAGTTTTAGAGGTGTCAGGAAAGTTACTGCATATCCGATTTTAGTTAAGAGGTCATACATAGCCTTTGTCCACCAGGAATTTTGCTTTTAGCTGTATAAGTGAAAGATAACATTAGAATCACAGAATCATTAAGATTGAAAAAGACCCTCAAGATCATCTGGTCCAACCATCACCCTACTACCAATGTCACCCATTAAACCTTGTTCTTAAGCACAAGGCGCAACCTTTCCTTGAACACCTCCAGGGACGGTGATGCCACCACTTCCATTATTCCATTATGATCTGGGAGAGGAATAAAAGGGATCTATCTGCAAGGTTGGAGGAGAAACTCAATAACCTCTGTCTTAGTTTTCTGTTTCTGATGTAGATTATATCCTTTGTGACTGTGTTTTATGACATATATAGTCTGGAATATTTAAGTGAAATACCATCTTTCTTTCTGGTATCTTCTCAGCCAATTGGTGTTTTACATGGATTCGTTGAGTGGGGTGTTTCAGATTCACACATGTAAAAGATTAATGACACACAATGTAAAATACCTTTTTTTTTTTTTTAAAATTATAAAAGTTTTCCCAAAAACATTTTATAGGATTCAGTACTCTAAAAGGCTTGACATAATGTTGCCCATCACAATACTTCTTCTGACAGGTTTTATATTCATCTTACTTCTTTTGTAGATCAGGAAATTGGAACTAACTAGCAACAACTTTCCAACCTGCAGTTGTACACAGCCGGATCCATTTACCAGAAGACTGAATGCAAAATAATGGCTGGAACAGATCTGGTCTTTTACACTTTTAGAATACTCTGGAAATTTAGAATGTCTTGAGCAATCATCAGAAAACATGTCTTATTATACAAATGCCAATGATCAATACTCACTTTCTGACATTGTAGACTTGATAATGGTAAATATATTTCACACAAGTTATGTGAAGTTGTATGAAATCAAACAGAAGATTCCATGATTTTTTTTTTTTTCTTAATACACATATTTTACATGGTCAGATATACCAAATTGTCTTACTGTATATATTATATCACCTTGCAAAATCCTCAGAATCAGGGAGCTGTGGGAGTGACAGTTTTTCTCTGAATTACTTTATTTTGATCATACTGATAAGTTGAGCAGTAATCATAAGGGTGACAGATAAGAAAAGATGTCCTTGTTCAGGACAGGCAAATGTGGCTAAATAACCTTATGTATTTATGACAAGACAGATTATTTAGACATAGAAAAACATAAAAAAACTATAAAATTGGGACCTGTATTGAAAAATCATTTCATAAAGAATGGGAAAAGACAGTTCCAGGAGTCTCTGTGGGTTCTGAAGTCTAATAATTGTCTAGAAATAGCAAATGCTGTAACAAAGGAAATAAAGAAATACCACTGGAAGTTATATTATTATGGGACTTACATTTTTCAGATACACAGTGCTGCTAACACCAATAGTTTCCATCTTTCTAGATGTAATACCAGGAATATTTTGTCTTAAAAAATCACTGAATAAACACTGCAATTGTAATTAGTTTTTGTGACAATTAACCCCTCATCATCTGTGATATTTGCCCAGCTAAAAAATTATGGTTTATTCATAGTCTGAATTTTTCAAGTTTCTAAGCTATCTTTTTAATATGTTTATCTTCTAGACCGAAGGGCTATCTATTGTCAAAGTTCTATTTCTCTTTCAGATTCTTATGGAATGTGATTGAGACTCTTCCTTGTGGTCTGAATGATAAGCTAACTGGATTGATTTCATCCTTTATTTTTCATTGTTATGCATGTTTTCCAGTCTATCAGTCATAGAGTGGTTCTTTTCTGAATCTTTTCTGAGGGTTTTAGTATCCTTCTTAATAAATGGAGGCCAGAACTGTGCACAGAATTACAGCAGGTGTTATAACTTTGACAAACATGGGTGTTTTGTTGTTGTTAGGTTTTGTTTGTTTGTTTGTTTTAATCCTGTGGAGTATTTCCATGTTTATAATTATAAAATCATATTAATCCTTTTGGTAACAATGTAGTAGTAGGAAGTTACTCTCATTTTTTTTTTTTTTTTTTTAACCCTTTGTCATGATAAGATCATTACAAAACTGCAGCTTTCAAGACAGAAGCTGCCATTGCATTATCATGATCTACATTTTTGCATTTCATGTGTGCTTTTATATTTGAAACACATGCAGTTTGCTTACAGACAATAGGGATGAATTGTCCTCCTCCTTTATTTACTTCTCCCTAGGCTTTTGGTCATCAACAAATTTAGTATCTTTTGTTTATGTGGTTTTATTGTGGTCTTATTCCTAAGCAATTGGCAAAAAAAGATTAAGAAATACAATTGGTAAAAGATTAAGAAATACAGAACCAAACAGAATGAAAAAATCTCAAGTGTGTGTCTACTTGAAATGCAGATGTTTGACAATGATTCTGATTTAGGATTGTGTTCTGAATCTTATTATACAACAAGTTTTTAATCCTTTTAATATATGAATGCTAAATTGTTCAAGTCACTCAAGGTATCATGTGGTCTCAAACATATTGCAGAAATCTATTCCAGCAACACCATTATTTTCATAACACAAAGTTGTAAACATATCAAAATGTTACCAATATATTTCAATTTTCTACAAATGCATAATACTACTACTTGTAGAGCATTATTTTAATTATTGATATGATTTCATTTTAACTGTTTTATGATTTCATCCAGGAAAAATTTGCATCAACAACTATAAATTCCTGTATTAAAAAAAATATATTGTCCTAAAAAAAAAATATTTTCAAAACAGCTTTATTCTGGAACATCTCTAAAGATCCAAAATATATTTGAAAATCAGCATTTGTGGTCCAGATAGTTCTTTGGCCGTATGCTTAAATGAATTACCTGAATTTTCTCGTCATAAAATCCTCAGTTTTTGTAACTGGTAATCAATATTATTATTACTAGTTATGTTTGGGGTCTTTCACTAACTTTGTCTTATGACTACTTTATTACTTCTCCTTTTCAACACATTTTTACTGAGAAACATCTGTCATATACTGTTCCTAATAATTCTATTTTATCTACATAGTAATTTACCAGTGCAGTTGGTTATGCAATCCAGTGTGGAAGGAACTTGTTTTAAACTCTGGATGACATTTAATTCAGTCTGCTTTATGACAGCCAACAATGTAACTCTCATTGTAGCACTAGCTACAAAAGAAGAAAAGATTATGTCTCTGACTGCATAAGTCTTGCCTTTCAAGTAACTTGATTTTTCTTTTTCAGCAAAATATGGTGATGGCTCCCTGTAAGTCTAATTATAAATTCCAGAATAATTGAGAGTTGGCACTGTTCTGTCATCAACTGGTTTACAAGAACAGCAAGATTTTATTTTTTTAATTAACATTTTTTTTTAAGTTATTAAGTTATTATTATTGTTATAAAAGGGAGGAAATGTTTTTGGAATAGAGGCATAACTGGAAGCTGGAGTCTCCATTTTCTTACTGATTCTGTCAGTTATTTGATGTTGACATCAAATTCTTTTCCATACATGACCAAACTGAAGAATTATAATGGTTAATTGTCAGAAAATGCTTTAAAATTCAGCAACGATATTTGAAGGTAAAGAATTATTAAATAAATCAATGCTTGCTCTCATCCTAATAAGCAAGTGAATGCAGAAACAGAATGAATTAAGAAGCAGGAATCCATGGACCCTCCTCTTGTAAATCAGAGTATATAGGCTATACTGATGTAGACTCTATTTATAATATTCTCATGTTTGAAATGCCAATTGACTGAATTTCAGAAAGAGTTCTATCTCAATGATTGTTGTTAAAAACATTGCTTGTCTTTTTATTTTTCCTTCATCTGTGGCTAGATATTCTGTTTCTATCAGACTTGATTGCTTCCCACAGTGATTTACCTGTGGAGCAGGGGCTGATGTAGCATAGCCCTGATTTATTTCTTTCTGTTTCCAGTTAAAAAATACTTTCATAAACATGTAAAATCCTAATGCATTTCTCAAACTGTTTCATGAGTAATTGGATGCCTACCTGACTTTTCCTAAAGTAAATGGTCAGTACATGTGAAAGAGATGATAGATACCTAATGACACATGCTAATGTTGTAGTATATAGTGTTTTTGAGCAACATATTTAAAAAGATAGAGTATTTATTTCAAAAGCAGATACTACATGTATCTTACTGTTGTTTCATAGTTTCCCTAGTCTCATACGCTGCTCTGGTATGTTATATTGACAGGATAAAAAGGATTTGTTACACAAAAGAACAGAGGTCACAAACAAAGTTGGAGAACAAGTAATTTCCATTATACACAGCTTATATCTCTACCTTTACCTATATGTGACACTTGGTTAAAAGGGTTAAATATTGTTTTCGAATGTCCTTTGGCAATGTTTGAAACTTGCTCAAAACCTAAAAACCACTGGTAAGTAGGAGCTACGCAATTGAATCTATCCATTTTACTTCCTCTGTTAGATTAGAGCAATCTTTTTGTAATGACAAAGAGAATTTGAAGTTACTGAGAGTATAATTCTTGAAGATAAGAAATAAATATTTCTGCTCAAAAGAGACCTTAGCTAAACATAAGTATGTTGAACCTTAATTTAGTATAAAATATATTAACCAGCACTTAGACAAATCCACTGCAGGACTATCACACTTGTTTAATTACTCATATGAAAACAACATGGCAAAGAGTTTGGAGATCATTCTGCCTTTCCTGTGTTGAAGACTCTCCCACCTTATATCAAATATGATTAATCTCTCTAATGCCAATTTAGAAGGCTCACACATGTATGCTTCACTTTGTTACAAGTCTACAGGGAGATGGACTTAAATCACTTGAATGAATATTGGAGGGAGAGCTTTGCTGAGCTGAATTCATTTGTTTCAGATTTTGTTTGTGGTGGTCACCTTGAAAAAATATTGAATGCCTCTCAATATATTTGAATTGCTGTTTGGAAATGTTTTCAATAAATCTTTTTAAGGAGGAAACTGGAGAACTGGATTTTATAGGAAAAAATCCATCCTAATGAATACCACAGTAAGCCATCCAAACATTCGTGTAAGAATTCATCTGAAAAGAGACCATAACTAATACTTAAAACTTAACAGGTGAACTATGTGATTTTTTGAAAAACAAACCACCACCAACAGCAACTTTAGAGACAGTTAGGAATTAGTCTCTTGTGAAAATATGGAAATTATTTTCACAAATAATATATCTGAACTTTAAAAAATGCCAATGAATTCTGTACAATTTTTTTTTTCCATTTTTATAACATTTAATAACAAGGCATGTCTGAAAGAATTACTTTCCTTTTCTTTTTTTCCTTGAAAAACAAACAAACAACAACAACAAAAACCTCCTCTTTTCCTCTTCTTCTCATTAGTTTCATTATTATCAATGGGCAGTGTATCAATGCTATACTGGTTAGCACTGAAGTTGTGTTAAATGGTAGAGTACACACGCACGTAATACACATTCAGAGAGAAATCTGATTTATTGAGAGGTCTGACACTTAATATGTTCTTTTTGCCTTCCCTTCATTACACAAAAAATATTCACGATTATGCCTTTTTTGTTGATTATGCCTTGCTTATTGATTTTTGCCTTGTTTGTTGATTTTTTTTCTTCCTAAAGAATAGTATATTGATTAATGCTTCACTAATGGTAAAAGAAGATTTAGATTGAAATAAAAGCTGGTCATTAATAAGAGGTACTTCTTTTTACTTTACACTTTGTTCGAACAAGATTGTTCTCTGAAAGAATACAGAAAATAATGACCATTCTATGTCAACACCTGCCAAATTGAGATATAGGTGCTAAGACAAAGAGAAGAAATCTTTCCCATGATTTCCAGATCATAATTGTGTTTTGTTCTCATCTGAATAATCATTTCCCCACCAGGTTTCCAAGGGAAATTCAGTCAGATAAGGGCATAATAGAGGCAATCCTCTTGCATGAGCTGAGGTCGGCTAGAGGTGGGAAGTTCCTTGGAAGGCAGCATTCAGAAACTTGTACAGGGACCTGGGCTGGGAGGCAAGCTGAAAGGTTTTAGAGAGAGCCACACGATTCTCCAAAGACACATCTCTCTTCGCCTTTCCATGTGTTGCCTCTCCTCCAGACAAATTCATATAAACTGAAACAAGACAAAATTTCTTATAAGACCTTCCATCATCCTCTCTATGTAAGATATCATGCTTTTACCAAATTGTTCAAAGAATTTGACAACTATTCCATTACCCTTGCCCTATTTTATGAAAAAACTATCTTACTTGGTTGTTCTCTATTTGGCTTCTTTGCATGCAGCTCTGTAGAATCTGGGTGTCTTGCAGGAGAGCAGTGTTTCTATAGCTAAAAGATATGACTGCAACAGAGGTGATATCAGTCACGATGAGAGGTTTCAGACCACCAAGGAATCATTTTCATGTAACACACTAACACTTATTATGTATGTCAGAAATCATTATTGCAAACCATTTTGAGATAGGTACAGTAATTGAAAGTTAAATTTGTTTATTTAATCCCACCCCTAGTTGGAAAATGCACTTAGTGTAATATTTTGCTTTGTAGATATTTCCTGGCTCTTTCATTGCACTCACAGGAGAGCTTACAGGCTCTCCCTGAACTGCTGTAATTTATTCTACTAATTTAAAACCACACAGAAAAGAGGCATGTTTGTTTCACTAACAGTCTGTTCACTTTCTTCATGTGGATCCCTGTTACAGTTACGTGAGGTGGAGCACTCAAATGCTCAACACATCCCATGCACGCAGTCCAGTATATATGTCTTACTCTTACTTCAATGGGAACTATGACTCACAATTCTCTTCAGAATATTTTTTTTTTTTTTTTTGGAATCAGGAGACAAATTTCTGACTTTCTGCTAGAAGAAGAGAATATAAAAACTGACCTACTTTATCAGACCAATAGTTCATCTAGCCTAAAATATAGGAGACTGTCTTTTTAGGAAAAGCTTGTGTGGTGGTTTTACCATGCTAGGCAGCTGAACACCACAACCACTCTCTCACTCCCCCTCCTCAGACGAGGAGGGGAAGAAGTAAAGGAAAGAACAACTCACGGGTTGAGATAAGGATAATTCAATTAAAGAGAAAAAAAATATTAAGGAAATATTATTATTAAGCAATTCAACTAAAGGGAAAAAAGAGAAAGGGGAAGAGAGAGGGGGAAAGGGAATAACAAACCAAAACAAGTAAAGGCTATGTGGAAGTGCAGAGGAAAGAAATTACTCTCTACTTCCCACAAATGAGCCATGCTTGACCACGTCCTTGAAGAAGGGCCTCAACGCATGTAGCCGGTGTTCAGGAGGAGGACAGACGTTTTCGCAACGAGAGCCCACCCCTCCCCTCTTCTTCCTTTGTCCACCTTTTATTGCTGAGTGTGACGTCATATGGTATGGAATATCCCTTTGGTTGGTTTAGGTCAGCTGCCCTGGTGATGTTTCTTTCTCTTTTTTTTGCCCACCCCCTAGGAGGGTTAGAGAAAGTCCAGATGCTGCCAGCACTGCTCAGCAGCAGACGCAACACCAGTGTGATACCACTGCTGTTCTAGCTACAAGTGCAGAGCGCAGCACTGTATGGGCTGCTGCAGGGAAAGTTAACATCCCAGCCAGACCCAGTACAGCTTGTGAAATCTATAGACACATTTTTCACCAGTCACTGAAATAGCTATATTAGAAGGGAAATGCCAGCCTGTCTTCTCTAATAACTGCTTATGGACACATAGTACATTAGTGGTTCATTTTTTTAAACCTGCTGAAGTTGCTTGCATCACAGTCTTCTGTAGCAACAGATTCCAAAAGCTCTGGAAGGCTACTTTTATCTGTTCTGAGTGAGTTTCACGGTGTCCCTAGAGTGTATGCAATGTATATGTGGGTAGTGATGCTCACCTTCAGGATCTAAAACTTGAAAGCTTAGCTTTCTGTTTTAAACTGGAGAATCTTAACTTCTTTAGTCTCTCCTTATAAAGCTTTGGTTCTGTCCCCATTGTCATTTTGGTAGGTCTTTGTACTCTCTTTAACCCTGATATGTCATTCCTGTGCTAGAAGAATGAACCATGCACAATAGCTAAGGTATTATGCAGTTGTAAATGCAAACTTTCTTTTCTTTTCTCAGTGCCCTTCCTGAAGATGTTCAATGTGTTGCTTTTCTCAGCTGTTGCTTCACATGGAGCTATGTCACCTCCAAAGCAGCTGTATTTTCCTTGGGAATACTCCTTTCTCATCTTGAGAAAGGTTATGCTGTGAAAGATGAGGTTGCCAGCTTTCACTGTTACAAAGGTAGACAGCAAAAAGAGGACTCTGAATTTGATACAAACTTATAACATGTAATCAAGAATTAAAGCTTTTCTGTGTTTTATACCCATTCCTGGTCAGAAAAGTAAATGTTTACAATTATAATTCTAAAACACACACACAAAAATTGTCCTTCCATGTATCCAAGACTTCTGATGCACTACAACTTTTTATTCTTATGAGCTTTAATCATTTACATAACTGTTTCACCTCATATATATATATATTTAAGATAATTTTCTCTTGTAGCTTAGCTACTCTATAATCCAAAACCACTGCTGTGCTCTCAAATTCCTTTAAACTGCTGTAACTCCCAGAACTCACTGCCAGGGGCTAAAGCCATATATTATATAGTACTGATGTTGATCTTTGTCTCACTGAGAAGGCTTTATTTTATTTTATTTAACTCAATAATATTTATTAACTTCAAAGTTCCTCACGGCATATACAATACTTGAAAAATTGCACCTACAGAACTGGGGACAGAGCATGTTTTGAAGGAAGTTGAATCAAATCCTAGCTCGATCTTTAGAAATCCAGACTGTGCTTTGATATCTCTAGCAAAGCTATGTGCTGTTTGAATATCAATCAGGATACACAAGGAAAATAGGTGTTGAGTCATGCAGAGGGATAAAACTGATTGCAACAGATACTACAGGCTACGTTACTCTTAGTTGCTTCACACACACCTGAATTGGTTCTCTGTGGTGGTTTTACTATGATGGACAGCTAAATTCCACCACAACCACTCTCTTGCTCCCCGTCCTCAAAGGAAGAGGGGGAGAAAACACACCAGAAAACGGCTCAAGGGTTGAGATAAGGACAGGCAAATTGTTCACCAACTACCATCACAAGCAAAACAGACTCGGCATAGGGAGATTTATGTAATTTATTACCTATTGATAACAAGTTAGAGCAGTAAGAAATAAAAGCAAATTAAAACCACCTTCCTCCCATCCACCCCCTTCCATCTTCCACCTTTCCCCCCCCAAGCAGCACAGGGGAATGGAGAATGGGGGCTGCGGTCAGTCCTGACGCTTCATCTCCGCCGCTCCCTCACGGTCCCTCTCTGCCCCTGCTCCACGTGGGGTCCCTCCCACGGGATGCCATCCTTCCCGGACTGAGCCTGCAGGGGCTGCCCACAGGCAGCAGCTCTTCAGGAACTGCTCCCACATGGCTCCATACCACGGGTTCCATCCATCCCCCAGGAGCAAACTGCTCCAGCACGGGTCCCCCACGGGCAGCAGCTCCCCCCAGGCCCCCTGCTCCTGCGTGGGCTCCTCTCCACGGGCTTCAGCTCCGGCCTGGGGCCTGCTTCTGCGGGGGCTCTCCATGGGCCGCAGCCTCCTCCAGACCACATCCACCTGCTCCACCAGGGGCTCCTCCACGGGTTGCAGCGTGGAGATCTGCTCCATGTGGGACCCATGGGCTGCAGGGGGACAGCCTGCTCCACCAGGGGCCTCTCCTCAGGCCACAGGGAAACTTGTGCTGCGTGCCTGGAGCACCTCCTGCCCTCCTGCTGCACTCACCTTGGGGGCTGCAGGGCTGCTTCTCTCTCAGTTCTCACCCCTCTCTCCCAGCTGCTGTAGCACAGCGGGATTTTTTCTCCTTCCTTAACTCTGCTCTCCCAGAGGTCCAACCAGCGTCACTCATGGCTTGGCTCTGGTCAGCAGCACGCCCCTTTTGGAGTGGTCTGGAGCTGGCTCTGATCTGACATGGGGCAGCTGCTGGGTTCTGCTCACAGAGACCACGCCTGCAGACCCCTGCTGCCAAGACCTTGACACCTAAAATGAGTACAAATGGCTAGAGTACGTTATGGCTATATAATTTAGCAGTCTTTAGAAACATTTCTAGACTTCTGAATACAGCATTTCCTTTAGTTGCAGCCTGAATTTCAGTTCACTTTTGAGATCTAACAAATGGGATGTCTGTGTGGATGTTGGTTAGGAGAAAAGGGAATATTTACAATCCTTTGTGGGCAGGTGCCTAATAGAAGATATAATATGTTGGGAGAACTTCCTCTGATGCTGAAGCAGCAGGAAAAACAAAACTTTAACTAAACTCTAGAAGCATCTAGCATCCTGACTCTATGTGAAAGTAACTATTCCCCTTAGATTGATGAAGATGTGGTGTTGATGGTGTTCCTTTTTTTTTTTCTTTTTTTTTTTTTTTTCTTCCCTCCTCTAAGAGTTCCTGCAGTAGTTATTCTAGGAGGAAGGGTGTTGTTTTGCTGAATTATTTTGCCGATTACTGAATTAAAATCTAATAATAAAGGGACTATACGAATGTCCCAAATCTGACCACAGGGCATAGTTGTGAAAGCCCAGGATTGTCTTGGGCTGAGAAATACCCAGACCTTCAGGTTGCTTGTGTCTTTCTCAAGTTGTCATCATGAAGGGCTAGTGTGTAGTTCCTGAATTACATATAGTTCATAAGAAGTCCACTTGTGTCTGTATGGGGATCATAACTATGGTAGGAGGAAGGTGCTAGTTAGCCCAAAACTGCCACCAAAGAATGAAACAAGAGAGCCAGATATAAAGAAGATGGAGCATCTGACCCATTCTGGAGATTTCCTGCATATACAGTTCAGACCTTCCGAGAAATAAGTAGGGACTTGTGTATATGCTCACTCCCCTACAATGAATCATTTATATGGCTATATCCATGTTCTCATGTTCAAAGTATGTATCTTCAGGTTTACACTTTGCTCTTAACATCAAGATACTTTTGCTAACTTAGTTTGCAAAAAGTGAATGGCACCACCTCTACTGCAACGTGGAACTAGCTCTGGAGGAAATCTCAAAACTGTCCAGGGAAATCACATACAATCAGAGTATGCCTAACAGGGGATTAGATTTTTTTATTATTATTATTATTTTTCTCCTTGCTCATTTGAAAGCTGCAGTGGAGATCGTCTCAAAATTATGCCCACATCTCCAAGTCTGGGTGCCCCACCTTGTCCCAGGGAAGATATGTATGCTTAAACCTATTGTGCTTAGGGTATTATACTCAGAAAAATAAATATTTTAAGTGTATTTTCTTCATAAAGGGTCCCTGCCTATTACTTCACTGCAATGAAGAAGAATGAGTGGCTGTGAAACTGAGTCAGTTGCTTTCAGATATGAGAGTCCTGGTTTAAATACTTTATTCGCCTATATGACCTTCACTTCACTAGTCTACCTGGGTTTCCATTCTTTATCTATAAAACAGAAATGACTGCTTTTCCTTGCTTTACAGAGCTACTATAAAATGTTGTGGTGAATGGGGTAAGGTAATTTAGATAAATAGAATACAGAAAATCTTGGGCTGGAAAGGAGAAGTGTTTTAAAATTGTGTGAACGTAATTTTGTAAAACGCTTCTGCACCTTCCAGACTTTCCCAGCATCATCATCAATATTTCCAAAGTGGAGTGGGATATGTCATAGAAGTTACAGGACTCTGCTAAAGTCAGCAAGCATTTTGTTTGTCCAAAAGTGGCTGGAACCTATCCCATAACACATTCTGTTTTAAAATGCACCATTATCATCTCAAAGCGCAATGTTGAATAGCTTCATTGTGTTTTGTATTTTTGCCAGCATGCACATACACACACAAAAGAAAGAAGAAAGCAAAAAAACAGCCAACAAACCTTTACATTTATTTCATTATGCTCTTTGTAAAACATTCTCTATATGTCTTTTCATGTCTTGTAATTTGTATTTATTGAAGTGACTGGGCTAAAAAGGCATTTAATAAGACTTTAGATAATTCAATTCCCATATGATTTCCAGCTGAGAAATCATCTTCCTCAGAGACAAAAAGAAAACAACAACAACAACAACAAAAAACTTTTAAATCAAATCCATATAGATTTTTTCTACATTTTACAAACATTTACTGCCATGTCTGGCAACTGCTCATATGCTGCTATTCAAACACAAGGTACGGACATTTCTGTTTAGAACTGATTTCATGAAAACCCCACTGCTTTCCTAAGGAAAAGCTAAGCCAAACCTTTCCTTTTGTATGAAAAGAATATTCCAACAAACAGCAAAGAATTTCCATAGTCAGTTAGCATCCTTAGATTGATGAAGATAAGTGGAGTTGCTTAAAACAATGAAAATATATATATATGTATATAATGTATATATCAGTAGCTGTTATTTAAAGCACATTCTGAAATCAAGGTTAGGATTTTAAAATCCCAGTCTTGGTGGTTCTGAGCAAATAGAGCTCATTCAAAGGTGAGCAATACCTTTTCCCTTTGACATGTATCCAAAACTGAGATGGGGAAAAAAATCTTAAGCTCTCAAAAAATCTTTCTAGATGCTCAGTATGAGATGTTTGATTGAATTTGGAAGATAAAGTGATGTGCAAACTGCTTGTTCACCCTAGAGTCTATACCAGCTAAAAAGAGTTGTGCCAGTGGTATTGATTCTCTTGGTCATAATTTCAACACTGGCAACATGGGGAGCAGGTTTAAGAGGTACAGTCTGCACTCTGATACCTTTAGTAGGATCAGCATTTTTTTTTTTTTTTTTTTTTTTTTAATCTAAACTCTTTAAGGAGAACATCTCATTCTCAAGGGAGCACACTGTGTTTTTTAAGGGAGGAAAACTAACATTTCAAGTCCATATATTCTCAGATTTTCCTCCTTTGTGCTCATAATACCAGTCACTGTCCCTTATAAGTGAACCCTAAAAAAATTGCCATCCTGATCCTGAAAATACTATGGAATCTGTTTAATTGTTTGTACATGTGTACAAATATTTTTATATCCAGGTCTTACAGTATAAGATGAAATTGTGGAAATAATAGAAAAATAGATGTGCTAGTGATGGCAAGCAGAAAATAAAATTCACAAGAGAAGTTAGAGTACCATATAGCTGTAAATATAATGCACAAATGTTTTGTCAAGTTCTACTCAGATGTAGGTTTGGATAGCATAAAAAGTGTATGAGTTTTAATCAGAGAACTGCATATTTATGTGCCAAGAATACAACATTTCTCAGAAATATCTACCTCATGTATATGACATATATATACAACAGATATGAATACATAGTTTATATTTAAAACAATCTGACTCACAAAAGCATGAAGCACAAGGCAAAATATTTTAAGAATATTTGTTGTCTATATAATGAAGAGTGGTAGCATCTCTTTGATATAGTTTTAACAAAACAGCCCAAATGCCAGTTGCTGCATACCACTTTGCAAGTCATGGGCCATTGATGCCTCTCAGGACTTGTCCTGGGAGTGTGTGTGGGGAAAAAAAAAAACACCTTTACCTTTCTGTTTGAAGTTTATTAAAGCCAATAATAACAACCTGCCATACGGAAGCACTACCTTCAGAAATGGGTTATGATTTACAAAAAATTGTTAGCTGATGCTCTAAATATTTAGTAGTCAGCTGGAGAATATTTTGTAGAACTATATAAAAGCCCATTTCTAAATCAAGGTTAAGCTTAGACGTATTCAGCAGAAGAGTTAATTTAATGCTTTCCTGGATTAAACTGAATATGTAGAGTTATTTTCCTTGCTTTTATTTAATCCCAAACACATGCTTATGTGGCAGAACAAGACAGGCTAACATTTAACTGAACTGCAGTCACTAGAAGACACTTTCAGGATTCATCCATTGGTACCACTGTGAGGTTTAGGTTTCCTAAACCTAGACCTTGACCCATGTTTTTTGCGTCGTAGTCGTTTTTTTTTTTTTTTTTGAAACATTAAACAAAAGAGAAATTCAGTACTGTGTTATGTCTTACTAGTAGAAAACATTAGTTTTGCCTGTTTTGGGTTCGAATATAGTTTGGAGAGCAGAAGCTGTTCTCTGCCTGCTCCCAGCACAAGAGGGACATAGACATTGTATAGTGAGGGTATACCAGGACCAGGGTATCCTGGTCCAGAGGAGGGCTATAAAGTTGATCAGAGAGTCAGGGCACTTCTCCTATGAGAGAGCTGGGGATGTTCAGCCTGGAGAAGAGAAAGCTCCAAGAAGACCTCATTGAAGCCTTTCAGTACTTAAAGGAGGCTTATAAAAAAGATGGAGAGTGACTTTTTACTTGGGCAGATAATGATATGACAAGGTGGAATGGTTTTGAAAAAAGAGGGGAAATTTATGTTAAATTATTTGCTCAGAGGGTGGTGAGACACTGGAACAGGTTGCCCATAGAAGCTGTGGAAGTCCTATCCCTGG
The DNA here is from genome assembly GCA_011074415.1 of Stictonetta naevosa. NCBI lineage: Eukaryota > Metazoa > Chordata > Aves > Anseriformes > Anatidae > Stictonetta > Stictonetta naevosa. The sequence continues at coordinate 195,963,957 of CM021697.1, read as the reverse complement.
AGGTTTTCAAGACCAGGTTGGATGGGGTCCTGATCTAGGGGGTTACATCGTTGCCCATGACAGGGAGTTGGAACTAGACAATTTTTAACATCCCTTCCAACCTAAGCCATTCTATGATTCTATGGTTCCTTATAATTCTATGACTAGAAAGTGGCAATACAAACAGTGATGGAGATGGGAGGAGGCATGCCTGGAACAGCTCTCCAGATACTTGGGGGAGATGCTACATTCCCATTGAGGGAAGCGGTTATTTCCTGGAGCCAGGAAGATCTGGCAAAAATTTTAACCTTGGAAAGTATTTCATAGAATCACAGAATGGTTTGGGTTGGAAGGGACCTTAAAGATCATCCCCCTGCCACGGACAGGGACACCTTCCACCAGACCAGATTGCTCAAAGCCCCATCCAACCTGGCCTTGAACACCTCCAGGGATGGGGCATCCATAGCTTCTCTGGGCAACCTGTTCCACTGACTCACCACACTCACAGTAAATATATATATATATTTTTCCAAATATCTAATCTAAATCTATCCCTTTTTAGTTTAAAAATATTAATCCTTCTCATATCACTACAGTCTCTGACAAAGAGTCCCTCTCTTGCTTTTTTGTAGGCCTCCCTTAGGTACTGGAAGACTTACAAAAACTACAGTGCCTTTGAGGACTACTCCCAGGTTGAATAACTCCTACAGCCTCCATTCCTACACTATTCTAGTTCTCAGTCAGACAAGACAAAACTGTTCCATGTACACCTACAGCATCTTCAGCTTTCCTCAAATGCCAGATCTTGTCTATAAATACACTAACATAGCAAACATAAATACTCCTACTATTCCTGCAGCTTGACTATTCTGTGAGTAATGTATTCAACAGTTTAGCTTTCTAGAATGTGCACTCCCTGTGCAGTCTGACTGCTATCTCTACTTCTTTACTCTTCCCTGTTATTTGCTCCTGCCTGCATGCTGTCTTAAACTCAGCTGCAAGTCCTTTGGGTGGGACATATGCTGAATGTGACAGTGCTTGGGTCTTCAGACCTACTGTAGATGAAACAAAAATAATAGAATCTGCGTTCTTTCTTTTAATTATGGTAACTGTGCAAAATCAAACAGAAGCTACTGATGGAGGCTGGAAATGTTCTTCCTTCTGGTAGGTTTTTTTGTTTGTTTGTTTTGGTTTTGTTTTTTATCTCTGTAGAAAACAGCACAATTAACTGGAATTCGCTTATAAAAATTTCCCTGTGAACAACAGCATCTTTATCCCATGTGGTTTGCCAGGGAAATGAAAAATCTCTCTCTGTAAAGTAAATAGTGCACCACAGTGGTTAGTCCAGAAGGATACTGAAACAGGAACAGCCCTATGTGACAAGTCTTTAGTGACATTGAATTACATGTCACGTTACATCCTTACTGACAAATAATAGAGACAATGTTGATACTACTCAATATGCATTGATCAGACTTTGCCAAATATATGGTCTGGGTTGTGACATCAGTTGCAAATAGTAAGAATTGGTAACATACGATTACCAGTCTTTCTCAGTCTGGAAACATGGATTTTGTTATTGTTGTTTGTTTGTTTTGTTTTGTTTTTCAGAGAAGGAATACTGCAGATATTTTTGGATAGCAGCTGCCATCAAGGAAAGAAAAAATATTTCATTTGGAAATTTAAAGTAGCCCCACCAAAGCATTTCCAAAAAAAAAATGGAAGCATGCAGGAATGTACTTCTTTATTGATCCAGTACCACAACAGTAGTTGTTCAACATTTTAAGAAACTATGTAGTCAAATTCACAGCAGTGAACTGAAATTCCTTTGTATTGGTTACATAGATCTGGAGGTTTTCTGGAATTAATGTGGAGGAACATCTTGGCCTGGAGTTTACTTGGGAGCAGCTCATAACACTATGCTGTTGGCCACCACAGCAGACTGTAAGAACAACTGCAAGAGGGATTATTGTCTTTCTTCTGTGAACATTATTTTAACAGCCCCAGGGTCCAGATAAAAATCAGCTTCCACGCCTCCATCACTTGATTAGAATTACATCATTTGGTGTCCTGTGGTTACAAAAAAGGGCCTATCCCAGTAAGATTTTAGTAAAACAGACAAAATCTACTGTAATACAGGAAGATTTTATATGAAGCCTGAAACATTAATGAAAATTAAAAATATTTAAGATGTAAAAGAACACTGTTTCTGTGTAGGACTATCATCTTGTACATATATGTTCTCATATGCTTTGCTCTTGCTGGGAAAGGGCAGAGGGTAATAGGAGTGGGAGCTCAGCAATCTGTATCCTGAGCCACTGAGTTTGAGAAGGGTCATTTGGTATCTGAGGGTGAAATTGTGTTTTCAGAATTTAGTGATGTAAATTAGGTTATGACTGCTATGCCACCTATTACCCTCATAACACTTACATTAACACAAATAGTCTAACACATTTCTGTGTTGCTATATAACCTGTCCAACACCATTCATGTGCTGATTATATGCTACAAGCCTATCTTTTGCAGTTTGCTCACTGATTTGCAGATTGCCAAAATATTCTCTAGACCATCATACACTATGTTGACCACTGGATTGTACAGCTACATGTCTTATACGGTTATAGACACTGCTGAAAGATTAGGCTAATGTTAGATGCCTTCATTTGTTCAGCTGAACCACTCCTTAAGTCCCTGCTGCTGTGTTGACCAGGGTTGTGATTCATTTGCCCACACACAGGTGGCTGGTGTCAGATATGCCACAGACTCAGACAGCTATAGGGCCCAGTAGATACGGCATCTGTAGGAGAGAGAGGAAGGAGCCTTGAGGCTCCAAGGGTAGTGGGGCATCTCAGATATCAATGGGTAACTGTGTAGAAAGCTGAAAACCATTCTAGAGACCTAGATGCATATCTCCTTTGACACACAACTGTACTGTACCACCACAACAGCAAGATCAGCTGTGGAAATCCATAGTACAGATGCCTCTTAGTGGTTGTCAGGTTGCCTGGTTTTCCTCCTCTTAAATCACTTTCTTTAGCAAAAATGCTTATTAAGAACAAAAACATCTGCAGGTTTCTGCATCCAGGACATTTGAGAATATAACATGGACAATCCTCAGATACCCAGAGGATCAATCTCATGCTGTCAGTGGATGTTATACTGAGCCTTGTTTAATGAAATATGTGTGAAAAGCATTAACTTAATAAGAGCATGTGCTCATGTGGAAATACCAGAGGTTTTTATTTCCAGCATTTCTTCACTGCTAAAAAAAAATATTAAAATCTTTGCCTCAAAACATCCTTCTCAGATTTAGGGCATGAATTTCAATTTACAATATCAATACTAAAGGAAAATAGTGAACAAATGGCTTATGATAGCAGCAAAAAGCATTATCATTGTTGCTGAGTGTGAGCATATACTATGAAATTGGTTTGTTCATCAAAGGTTTTACATTGCAAGTTTAAAATAATGATAACAGGTGGATTCAAACAGATGGGAAGAGCATGAGTTATTAGTATTGGTACAGTACACTAGAGAAAATGTGTTGTTGTTTAAGCACTGACTAATTAACAACTCATTTAAATAGTCTTGGTGCATATGTTTCAAACTTAATATTATACTGCAAAAGCTAGAATAAGTTTTACAGGTAGAGGAAAGACCACCTGATGTAGACTTTAGAGCAGGCCTTTGGAAAGCAGTCTGAAGATATATTTCCCTTGAGAAAGTAGAAATAAACACATCTTTAAGAGAAAGAAATGCTACTCTGCATAAAGACCCCTGGTCTACATTCAACCTGCAATGACAGTTCTGTATTTACCCTGACAATTCCCATCTGTATATAGCCAGTTTAGATACTATTCATTTTTGATTCTAGTCTAGTAGTATTTAGATGCACTTTGATTCATAGAATCACAGAATCACAGAATAGTCTAGGTTGGAAGAGACCTCCAAGATCACCAAGTCCAACCTCTGACCTAATGCTAACGAGTCCTCCACTAAACCATATCTCTAAGCTCTACATCTAAACGTCTTTTAAAGACCTCCAGGGATGGTGACTCAACCAGTTCCCTGGGCAGCCTATTCCAGTGACTATCAACCCTTTCAGTAAAGAAGTTTTTCCTAATATCCAACCTAAACCTCTCCAGCGCAATTTTAGCCCATTCTCCCTTGCCCTGTCACCGGGCACGTGGGAGAATAGACCAACCGCCACCTCGCTACAGCCTCCTTTAAGGTACCTGTAGAGTGCGATAAGGTCACCCCTGAGCCTCCTCTTCTCTAGGCTAAATAGTCCCAGCTCCCTCAGCCGCTCCTTGTAAGACTTATTCTCCAGACCCTTCACCAGCTTCGTAGCCCTTCTCTGGACTTGCTCAAGCACTTTCTTGTCCTTCCCCCTTTGTCCCCCCGTTCTTATCTAGTTTAAAGCCCTCTCAATGAGCCCTGCCAGCTCCTGGGCAAAGATCCATTTTCCCCTTGGAGACAGTTGGGACCCGTCTGCAGCCATCAGGCCAGGTGCCGAGTAAAGCGCCCCATGGTCAAAGAATCCAAAATTCCTGTGTTGGCACCAGCCTCTGAGCCACGAGTTTATCAGGTGGGCTTTCCGTGTCCTCTCTGAACCCCTCCTTGCCACTGTAGGGATGGACGAAAACACCACCCGTATTCCCGCTCTGTCCACTAACCGTCCCAGCCCCCTGAAGTCACGTTTTATAGCCTTCAGGCTTCTCTCATCAATGTTATCACTGCCAGCCTGGACTATCAGTAGTGGGTAGTAATCGGAGGGACTCATCTCATATGCTGAGTCATCTTAAGATCTTAAATTAGGAGCTTGCTCACTGAAGCAACATATACTGAATACACATCTGTGTAGGTCTTCCTTTTTCTTACATTTGTGGAAACAGGAAGATTTTAAGGTGACTTTTTACTCAGGAATAAATTTAAACAACATTGTCTGCTAAACAAATCTATTCACAAATGAAACAGTGTTCCAGAGGACTAAAGGAGACTGAAAGGGAACAAGCAGAAAGGGAATTTTCCCAGGAACAATTACTGCAGAACATCATTGCTAAATATCATTTATGAATGGAATCAATTGATATTTCCCCAAACCAAGTTAATGTCACAAAGGCTAGTACTAATGTTACAGTTAACTCATTAGGAAAGATGACATTTTAATAATGAATTTTGTAAAGAAGAGCAGCTTGACATGAGAATATGCCAAATGACCACACAGTCCTGTGTTTTTTCAGTCTCATATAAATGTAATATAATGACACACTTCCTTGGATACCCTTGATGGTTCCCACAAAGGTGAATGTAAATGAGCTGCTATTTGTTCTTAATTCCCATTTCATTTCCTTTAATGCTTAAGTTCACTTAGAATTTTGTCTATCTAAGTATATTAAATTAAGTGTGGTCATTCTGGATATCAGATTCTTCCCAGGGCATATTTAACTACTTCATAAAACTTTAGAGAGATTTTAAGGCAAAAACATGAATGGAAGGGTCCTTGTGCAGACATCTCAAGCTTAATTTTGGAAGGATTAGACATTAATGTAATTAAGGACTACTAGTTCAGGTAGAAAATCTTACATACACTGGGACAAACAACTCAGCAAAATGTTGTATTAGGAGTGTTGGATTGTCCCTAAGCAATTTTGCATTTGTATACTTTTACATGTTTGTTCTCTTCTTACTAATTGCTGTTGACAAATAGAAGTTCTGTCTCTGTTGTAAGAAATAGCTTCTATCAGCAGACTGAAGAGTGGAGATTTCACTGAGAAAAGGAACATGTGTTAATGTGCCCCCAAAGAGCAATGATGAGACTACGTGGCACTGCTAGTTCTCTTGATGGAAACATTACCTTATTATGATGGCTTATCAAATAAATTGATAAAAAAAAAAGGTTCCTGAATGATCGAAAATCACTACCTCACCCACAGGATACTAAAGCAGCTTTAGTCTTGGGGAACATAGTCATTCCAATAACTCTAGCAGAACCTTCACTCACTTGATTTCTCAAGAAGATTGATTGTTGCTTGACAAAATTTTGATTGCATTGATTGCAACTTATATTTAAGTTGGTCTATCACATTTCAATTTAAATGAATGCTTGTAGTGGTTAAATGCAGCCTTTTAGTTGAGGCTGAAGCTGTAATTGACAGATTGACCCAGATTATTTTGTAGTGTATTCTCAAAAATTGAAGAGTCATTTTTCTAAACAAAATTAGGGAGACATACATATAGTTATTCAGCTTGAATGTTCATTTCTATTCTGTGTTGTTTAATAAGACAGGAAACTGTAGGCAATAATCAGTAACAGAAATTTCTTAAAAATTAGTCATACTGTTTTATTTTACTGCACACAGTCTGTCACATCTGCTCCTTATCCCTCAATCACTTAATCTACAAAATGAAAGAATTGTATTTGTTCCCAGTCTCTTTGAGATTAGAAGATAAAAAATAAAATAAAAACCTATGGGAGACTTACTCAATTTTACTGCCTAAATTAATGGACAATGAAAGAAGAGCTGTGTCATGGGATGGCCCTGAGCAATAGGGCCATTCCTATAACAAGATAAACACAGTACTTCTTTCTGAGCTGTGTGATAAAATCTGTATTTCTCTCATAGATGGGGAAAGCTCACATTTTCAATGTATTTTACGTATAATCACAAATAAAAAATCAAATCAGCACAAAAATAAAACAGCATATTTCCTGTTTCAACTTCAGTCCTGTCAAGTTCTCTCCCAGCATTAAAGACAGTTGCGTACCAAGGAAAGATTTTTATTGTACTTTTACTAATTGGCATTAGGCTGGAAGTTGGTCTCTACAGAGCTGTGTCCTCTGTTCAGTAGACACTGGATCATTTAGGCTCCTAGCTTCTCTCCTGGCTGATTACTAGTATAGTCTTCAAAAGAAAAAAAAAAAAAAAAAAAATTCTGATAAAATCATACCCCATTGAATGTGAAAACTCATACCAATCCTCTAGAAGCCACAGAAAAAGATGCCTTGCATTATCTCCATTCTTCTGTGGGTTGATTTCTGGTATGGTAAAATCTGAGACAATTTGAGACAAGATGGATGCCCAGCCCATTTGCAATACTGGCAAATTCCTTATGTGTCAGCAAGGTATAAATGCATAAAGAACAATTAGGAATAGGTGTTACCCATCTTTACCACAATCCTCCCACACACATACATTATATAAACCATCTAATTCTAACACAAAATGGGATCAGTACACACCGAGTCCTGGGTAAAGTTTTGGCTCTTAAAGCTGGATATATTTAGGCTGATTAGTTTATAAAGGTCATGTTTTTCGCAAATATATGTAGGGTAGCATTACCAAAGGAAGGACTCTGAGACCCCAAGTCTTTACTGTGTGTACACTGGAAAGTTTAACTCAGAGAGGATGTTGTAAGCAAGGAAGTGTCTCACTGTCTGAAAGGGAATTGCAGGTTAAGCCCTGGAAAGCTGCCCATGAACTACAGAGAAGAGAGTTTGGGAACTAGATTCAACTAAGATGTAAATATTGGACACACTGCATGCAGAAACTTTTATTGATGGTTTCTGTCTCACTCCCTGAGACTATCACTCATTCCCTGAGCTGAGTCTTGTCTTTGCAGGAGATGGCTATACAGAGGAATTCAGGTTTGAGGGAGTGGAGTCACTTGAATGTGTGAGAAACTCAAAAGTGGGTAGCAATTTGGTCTTGATGAACAATGTGTTGGAAAGTAAGCAAAAGAAAGCTTCAGTAGCTTTGCATTAGTGAATTCAAGGTGAGGAGAGAGGGGTTTGTAACTTGTATTGATGTTAGAGTGAGTGAATTTATCTCTACAGGATATATTGACTCTGTTAAAGGAAGCAGAAGGAATGAAGATGTGGTTATTATTTCTGTAGACAAATGAACTGGGCTGGGGTGGTTCCAGCACCAGAATCCCCATTCTGGCTCCCAGAGTTACTGCAAAAGTCCCTTGGATGACACTGGGCTATGCCAAATAGATCTGTACCAAATAATCCTCGGGACAAGGAATTTGGCATTTAGCAATGGCCAGGGAAACTTTCTAAATAGTAACCTTCCCTACCCAGCCCTGAGCACGGGCTGGGTGCTGAATGCCAGGGCTGCTTTATCCAAACAGATCTCTCTCTGTGCAAGAGGTGGGCCCCAGGCACTATAGACATGTGGTGGCTTGGCTGATGATCCCTCCATGCTTGAGAGCATGCAGAAGAGCTGAAAGCTGTTATCAGCTCAGGCAGATTGCTGTCTACCAGCTCTTGTTAATTCCTCACCCATAACCTTTAAAGACAGGAATGATACTTTCTATATGCACCTCCTGAGAGAATTCCAGCTGGGAGGATACAGGCAGTTCTGCATTTGTGGTTCCTAAGGAAAATCTGCCTTTATTTTGCATATATCATCTGAGATGTATAAATACTTTCTTCCCATCGCAAGTCTATATCACGGCCTCTAAGGGCAACTTAGGCTGTTGGTCTTAGAAATGAATGTGTGTTCAGTATGCTTCAGCAGAACTTTTCAAATTTCTTTTCTCTCCATTTCACCTATTCTCTCCCTTTCTTCTTAACATTGTCTTTAAAGACTTTGTGAATCTCTTAGACCTAACAGAGAAAGGAGCTCAGAACAGAATACGGTACATCTTCACCCACACAAAGGACATGATCCTCTGTGCTGTAGAATTTGTTTTGTGCTGCTCAGAAGAATAATGCCCCCAAAAAGAGATACCATAAAACACCTACTGAGACTAGAAAAAAAACCAACAAAATTACTCAATTTTTATATGAGAGATATTGAAGCATGTCTCAACATTTTTATTATTTCACAGTTTATTTCCCCCTTCCCTGTAAGCTTTCCTAACATCCCTTGGAAAAAAAAAATGAGTCATTCCTTCACATGCATTAACTTTCAGACACTTTTAAAGTATCTGATTTTTTTGTTGTTGTTTATATTTTGTTTATTAGTTTGTTTTTAACTGGGACTATATTGGAATAAATGTTTTCTCCTTGAAGAATTTTAAATATTTAATAACCTCAATATATTTTTAAATACTAGGCTGCCTATTTATTTATTCATTTATCTCTCAACCTTTCTCAAACATTACCAAAAAATGTCCATTTATAATACACCAAAGTAGAAAAGTCATCATGGCCAGAAAGAGATACTTCAGTGGGAAAGACAAAAACTTTAAGACTTTTTTTTTTTTTTTTTTTTTCCTCCCCATCAGTCATTTCCTGTAGAAATTCTTATCATGACACTGCTGCTTGCCATTAAGGAAGACTGAAACACTGTGAGTGCTGAGTGAAATAATGCTACAAGAGATACGCCCCATGTTTAAATATCCTCACCCTGCATCTTGCTTAGTGTACAGGGGTCAGCAAGCATCTCTGAGGAGCTCTTGTGCATTCCTCCTGGTGAATGGTTGCATTTTTGCGATTGTTTACATTCTGGGTTTATGGTTAAGTATGAAGATGTTTTCATGTGATTCCTTGTACCCTGCTATTTAACTTCAAAAATGCCTATTCTTACTGCTGCCTGCTCCAGTTCATCTTTAATTTTGGTTATGTTTTACTGATTACTATGGGATGTTTTGGAGAGTGCACAAGACAGATCTGATGACCACAAATGCTACATTGTGTCAAGGCAGCATTGCAGTCAGGGCAGTTAGAAAACGGATATTGAACAAGACAGCATAATTTGAGAGATCCTTGAGGTAAATTAACATATCTTGCAGGGGTCTCCAGAGGATGCTCGTGTCAAATATGAAACCATACATTCCTTGTACTTCTCCTTTCAAACTAAACCATATATCCAAATGTATGATTTTGATGTGTTTCTAGCTTAGGTTATCATTTCTACATTTACTGGAATTGCCTAAAGTACTTTTTTAAAAAAAAAAAAAAAAAATCTTATTCCATCCATAAACTTGTATAATGTTTAACATTGCTTTAAACTCCTTCCTCATACGTGGAATTTTAAATGTTCCTGGGGAAAAGGAAGGAAGGGAGGAAGAAAGGAAGGGAGGAGGGAGGGAAGAAGGCAGGAAGGAAGGCAGGAAGGAAGGCAGGAAGGAAGGAAGGAAGGAAGGAGGAAGGAAGGAAGGAAGGAAGGAAGGAAGATAAAGGAAGTGAGAAGAAGCAAGAAAAAAAAAAGAAAAAAAAAAAAAAAGAAAGAGAAAAAATAACTCCCTATTCTTTGTTCATAAAAGCTAAAGTTAGCTTCCTGGAGATCTTTTGTCACATATGCAAAAATATGTACTTCTCCGCATTAGGTGCAATACATTCTACATCTCATGAGATCTTTGGTTGTTGCAGAAAAGTACCTAGATGGTTCTTTTGGTCTTCATAGAATCAATCCTCTGTTAATAATGATCTACCAAAAAAATCTTGCCTATCCCAAGTGCATCCTACAGGATCCAGTCCACACACGTGGTAGCACTGACAAAAGTGAATGTATCTGTCAGCTGTCAGAATGGCCAGTAGATTTTCATATAGTTTCTGGGGAATTTAGAATCCAGATTTACACAGCTGAGAGATACAATTAGCTAAACTGCAATATGTCAAAATTTAAGCTTGAAAAACATTCCTGGAATTGCAAGATTATTTTGACCATTGAATTATCTAGGTTAGAACTACCCAAACTTTTAAAAATTCACTGAATATTATGAAAACACATGCTTTCACACCAGGTTTAACCTGCTTCTTCCTTATGGTTGGGCAATGGTACAAGAACAGTCTTTCTTTCAGGACACTGGATTACATCTAGTACCTGACAGAGTCCAGATAAGCAGACGTACACAAAAGTGGCATATTTATATCCCTGTATAAAACTTGAAAGATATTTTTCTTCTATTTCATATAAATATTTGGAATGGACATTGTTTTGCATAGATTAGATCACATACTGAAGTAAAGCAAAAGATTAAACACAGGAACAGAATCTGTAACTAAATGACCATCATACAGATATTCATTAAACAAATGCATCAGGAAGTAGAACTGGTTATAGAATTACAATAGAGAAATTCCAAAGATACTCCACAGCAGATATGTAATTAAATACATGCTTAACTTTATTCTTCAATTATATATTAAATAAATATTAAATATTCTTCAAGTTGCTGAACTGGGCACTTCATGAAGGAAAAGATACCTCAGTACAGTCAATATTTTTTGGCCACAGGTAATCAGGGTACATATGAATCTGTATCACTGAAGTCATCACTATAACCTGAAAGAAGACAAGAAAGAAAACTTGGAGACAAAATGCATGTTTATTTGCTCTTCCAGAGTCAGGAAAGGGAGTAAAAATGTATTTCATGCAATGAAGTGTTGTTAGATACTCCTTTACATCTCAGTCAGAACTAGTCATCAAATAGGGACAAAAAGAAAGAAGACAATAAAGGGCAATTGATAAGTGTTTATGGACTGTAAATTAAGGAAACGATAATGACTTTTGTCTAGATAATTCTGAGGAAACTATGTGAAATGCAGAGATCACATCAATTGATTTGCCTAATAGGAAACTATCTAAAACAGAAATAACAACTGTCAGTGGTAATTTTATTGCTTCACAAGAGCACTGCAGATGTAAATATTCCTGATTTTGCATATAAAGAAATTGAAATAGACTGCCTACTAATTCAACTGCTTTGCACATTTCCACTGCCGTACATAGGAGCCAGATTAGTCCTAAATGACAAAATTGTCCAGTTCTGAGATTTTGGCCTGAAGGCACAAAATAATAATTAATTTCTTGATCCACATGGAATTTTAATGACCAGAGTTATCATTTTCTGCCTTTAAAGTTATTTCTGAATTCATAGGCTGTCCAATCCTGGTTGTTTAGTATTCCAACAAAAAGAGCTCTTATGATCTTTCATAAATAAGGTGTAAATTTCTAAATAGTCTAAAAGGTGATGACAGATGCCCAAACTTAGCAATTCTGTTGAATACTGTTCAATGATATAGAATTGCTTGGATGAAATTAATCTACTACTGAAAGCTACAGAACTTGCTGGAGGAGGATGGAAGAGTATGTATACTTACAGATATTGTTAGGACAAGAGAGAATGACCTCAAGTTACACCAGGGTTCAGGTTGGAAATTAGGAGAAATTTCTTCTCAGAAAGAGCAGTCGGGCATTGGAACAGGTTGCCCAGGGAGGTGGTGGAGTCACCGTCCCTGGAGATGTTTAAGGTAAGTTTGGACGTGGTGCTTAGGGACATGGTTTAGTGGGTAGGGGAACGGTTGGACTAGATGATCTTGAAGGTCTCTTCCAACCTTAATGATTCTATAATTCTGTATGTGTGTCCAAAGGCTGAATTCTTGAGATAGTTATATTTAATGTTTGGGGGATATATTTAGCAGCCACCTTCACATACAATAATTTATCTACTCATTTTCTGTTGAACTGAGTCAGAAATTTCTTATCTAGTTTTGCTTCTAATGAGTTGGTAAAGCCTCAACTATAAATTGCAAGCTGCATCCTAGTTAGCTTTTATTTATTTATTTATTTTTTTTTTGAGATAAAATTGGCATTATTTATGTGATTCACTTAACATGAATAATGTATTAGTTTAGCTAAAGCTGAATAATTCAAATCAAATGTTGGTAAACTTTAAAAGCCTTTTTATATGGAGATTCAGAAAGAATCACATCTCCTTTGAGACATACTGAATGTGTTTACTGTGGATCTTTTAACATTTTTTAAAGATCCTAGTTGATATTATGCATGTTTTTTTTCTTTTAGTTGGGGGTAAAAAATCACTTTTGTTGTCATATGACAGATGGCAACCACAAAAGACATCATATTAGACATGTTTGAAACAGATAATGTGAATTTAAATTTTATACACAGATGCTTCACAACGAGCAGAGCTTTGCAGAGAAATGAGGAAAACAGACAGAACTAAGTATTTGTGTTTGCACACGCACACGCACGCATATATATTTGTATATACATAAATATGTATGTTACGATGCACTACACTTTCCACTAGAGTGGCAATAGTAGATTATAAGCCACCATAGTCAGAAAGCAAAACCCTTCGGTTCAAGTTTTGAAGCTTGCTTTATATACACTGCAGAGCAAGAGGACAGGAAGAATACATGTAATCGAATACACTATTGATTTAGAGCTCAAATCTGACTGTTTTCATCAACATGCATGTGGATCACATCAGTGTGTCTGAAAGTAAAATGAAGCTTGAAATGAAGCTGGTGGTTTTCTACTTTTCTTTCTGTGAAGAACTTCCTAAAGAAAAAGAAAATGTATATAAATATAAATATAAATAGCAAATAGGAAAATACCTCAGACAAAACTCAAAATGTTTTGGTTGGGCAATGTTGCCCCAGAGCAAAGATCTCAAGATTTAACTTTCTCCACAGTCCAAGCTCCTTTAACATATGATTATCTATCCCTTTGGAATAGGAAGTTTCTACAAGCGTAATTCAGTGTACAGAATCAGTTATGAACCAAATTCATAGGCTAAAATGACTTATTATTATTATTATTATTTTTTTCTTCCTGGTTATTTTTTTCAGAATCAGTTCCTGCCAATCAGTTCCCCTCAGCCTGTTCTTTCATAAGGCCAATACCAACTCCTCTGCAGGAAAAAACAAACAAACAAACAAACAAACAAACAAAAAAAAAAAAACAAAAAAAAACAGTGCATGAAAGTGAAACAGTGAGGGATAAGGACAAGGACAATATGGTCCTATGCCTTCAGCAGCCATGGTGATAGCATGTTCATGGAGCTTACTCGGAGCAGGTCCAATCTAAAACTGAATAAGCAGCCTAACACACAATAAATAAATAAATAAATAAATAAATAAATAAAATAAAGCAACAATGTCAACGTGTATAATCTGCAGAAACTTTTTCAAGTTGGAATACGACAGGATTCTTTTATAATATTATTGTTATTATTATTGTTATTTTAGTAGAACTTCTAATACACCTGCAGTCAAAAAATGAGTTTTCTAGAGGAGAATAATTTTCTTCAGGAAGCAAATAAAATAAAAAAAGGTGAGTCTTAGCCTATAGTAAAACTGTTCTTGTAGTTCAATAAAAATATATATAAATATTATATATAATATTATAATATATATAATATAAAAAGAAAGAAAAGTCTGCTTTAAATTTCTCTGTGGCCTGCAAGCACCACTTGCAACAGTTCAGAATTAATGTTTTCACACTGGTAATTGCTACCTCTTTAATTTCTTAGATTATGCAAGGAATCAGGAAAGAATCTGAAGCCTGAAATTATAGATGTTTCCATGAAACAAAGCTTCCTTGAGGCAAATTTTTCTCCCATTTTTTAGGGCTTAAAGGTTTATATCATAACAATTGCACAAGTGTGACATGTCTCAAGCAATGAAAAACCAGTATTGGTCACAAAATATTCTGGACAGACCAAAATAATCAAAGAAAACATTAAATGGAACTATTTTTCCCTAGATTATCCCCTTCCAATTGATACAAAAATATAATGCTCTCTGCCATAAGTGTAATGATATTATCAGGATTGCTTCACAACTTTTCAATATCAACAGATACAAAAGGACATGTAATTAACATCTTTCCTATCTCGTTTGAATGAAACCAGAAGCATCCTGACACACTTCAGGAATACAAAACCAAATTATCTGTTTAGACTTGTTTGGGTTCAGCAAAGCATATTTTGAAGCTGTTTCTAATTAATGTGACAGTTACATATCACACTTCAAGGCTCTGTCCCAGTGGGTTTCAGTTCTCTGTGGATTATGGATGACTAAAAAAAAAAATAAAAATCTTCAGATGTTGGAAAGTGTTATATATTCTTTCACTACAACTGACATATCTACCTACACCACCTGAGGTTTTCATATAGTTTAAAACAGATTTCATTAAACTATCAAGGACACAGACCATGAAGGCTACGTGGCCTTACAACATAATTAGATAAAGATGTAGGTATGGTTATATTGTGTCAAAACATTTTGTCAAGTCTCCAGTTATGCTGTTATTATTGGCCATTAAAAAATAAAAATAAATGTAGGTGGACATAAACCCAGAACATTCCTCCTATTCTGGACACATTGTCAGATTGCATACAAAATTTAAAAGCATATGTCACAGGTAGTATTTCTGGCCAGATTCCCAATCATAAATGAGAATTTATGTGATTTTCTGCACGGTTCTCCAGTCTTCTTTTCCTGTCTTGATCATCCTGTTCTATTTGACCCTGCTTTGATCAGGGGTTGCACTAGATGATCTCCAGAGGTTTGTATCAACCTCAACTGTTCTGTGATTCCATAACTGTTTTGCTCAGTGCTTCTTTTACTGGGCTTCTATTTCCAAATTACAGTATCATTAAGACCCAGCTGACCTGGTCATGGAGGACCGCAGGTAAAAAAATAAGTAAAACATATTGAGACATTATTTTTGTCTCTGAAGCTTTATCTCTTTTAGTCAAGTTACCACTCTTGCTCTGCTTTTACACTGGATAGTTGCTATTTGTTTACAATATCCCTACTATCATGATTAGTGTCACGGTAAATTTTTACAGCTCTTTGTATTGATATGATGCTACTATCACATGGAGTGGTAATAAATAAAGAGGAAAAGCCTTTGGCATGTCATCCCACATATCATTTCAAATTCCCTTCCTGAAGCAGAGATGGTATATATGTTTAAAAAGAACAAGTCATCATAATTTCTGCAACTTCACTGTTTTTCATGCTTTTCCATATCCAATATCCATGGATATTTACTTTCTGGGTGTGAGACTGGAATCTTTTGCTCTACTGAACCTGGTGCACAACTTGTTATTAAAAGAAAATTTCAATTTCATTTGTATGTGATCTAACCAATTCTGATAATTTTAATCCCCTCTAGGTTGAAGTTAAGCTAAAAACTTAAGACTCTTCAACTCATTAGCTATGACAACATTCTTGCAGTTCAGGACTAATGTATAGCTTTTCCATTTCTGCTTAACTTTTGCTGAAAGGTGACACAAGGTTGCAACCCATTGCTAAAAGTTTTCCTTCTCAGAAAGTAAAAGTAGAAGCTCCTCTAACCTTAGTCATCTGAGAATTCGGTATCCAGTCTAAATTCTCCATTTTTCCTCCTTTGTGGCAGCAAGGAGAGTTAGGCACCTTCAGAAGCTGTTTTATCATCAGAAAAGTAATTTAAGAAAAAGAAGAATCACTTTTAAAAATGTCTTTTCCCCTTTCCATTGACAATAAAATCCCGGACCACAATTTGGACAACATTCTGGACAGTCAACCTTGGGTCAAACAGGTAAAGGTAAGGGTTCGATTCACCTAACTTTACATATCTATAGTATAGACATTGGGGTGCTCATCCTGGACTATCTGTAGATTCAGTGGATGAAAAATTAGGAATTTTTACGGTAGGAACCATCTCATCTTAAAGTAGATAACTAAGATAACTCAAATGAATCATTCTTATTTCACTCCACTGGTGAAAATTAAGATAACTCATATGCAGGTATCTATAGCATAGATTTCAAAAGATGGACAAGGTGAATCCCCTACCAAAATCTGATAAGACGACTCTCACTCTAATGTTATAGAGCAAGGATTCTTTTTAATTTTTTGTAGGTGATCAGGACAGAAGCTGTGCTTCTTGAAGAATTGTTGATTACTACACTACTCTTTTCATGATCCAAGCAAAACCATGACAACATCCCAGTTCCACCATTCCTGATGTGTGCCCATTTTTCTCTTCATGTGTATTTACAGCTGTTGAACTAAATTCACTTCTGGTGCAATTTTACCAAATCCAAAGAAACTTAGTCCACAAACACTAACATGGAATTTACCTCATCAGTTTTCAAACACCAGTTTGACCTTTGTGGAAGCTGGGAAAACATTAAGGAATAGCTCAGACACTTACAGAAGACAAGTATCATTAAAGAGATTAAAAATTACTGTGTAGTGCATAAGCCTATAAGCAATCCATATTAATGTGTAATTTTCCTTCCAAAGTTTTAAACACATTAATAACTATTTACCATCCAATATCTTTTAAAAACCTCTAATCTGCCAGCACAAATTTTTCCAGAGCAGATACTGACAAAGATGATGTTTGTAACTCTCCCACCTTTTCTCAACATACTCTTCTAATATGTAGATATATTTCATTTTCAGTTTTGAAAAACATGAAACAAATGGTTGTAGCTAACTCCATAAACATGATACAAAATCTGTGTGTGTGGTTAGTGAATCTCTGTGGAATATTACTGTAGATACTATAGTCCATGCATATAACCTGCAGATCATCTGTAAAAACAAAACAAAAATGAGATGTAGCAGAATCATAAGCTTTACCCAAAGGAAAACTGTATGCTCCAATACCCTTTCCGCCAGCATCTTTTTTACTAACTCCATATAGACTTCCTCATTTCCGTCCATAACTCTTTCCTTCTGTTCCCTTCTTCCTTTTCATTGTATGTTTGGTTTTATGCAGATTTTCACTGAATTTATTTTCAAGGAAGAGTGCCTTTACTGGGGGGAGTGGAGGGTCAGGCGCTGACCTATTCTCCTTAATCACCAGTGATAGGACCTGCAGGAATGGTGTAAAGTTGAGGCAGGGGAGGTTTAGGCTAGATATCAGGAAGATGTTCTTCACCAAGAGGTGGTTGCACACTGGATCAGGCTCCCCAGGGAAGCAGTCACTGCACCGAGCCTGTCTGAACTCAAGAAGTATTTGAACTGTGCTGGTCACATGGTCTAAAATTTTGTGTAGACCTGTGTGGTGCCATGAGTTGGACTCGATGATCTGTATGGGTCCCTTCCAACTTGGGATATTCTATGATTCTATGATTCTATGATTATGGATTACCAAAGTATAATTTATATAGATGAGAACATGGGCAACACTAGATAAAAGTATTTGAGAACATTTTACTGTTGTGAAATGCTGTTCTTTCACTATTCACACTCTTCATATCAATTTCTGAAATCTGCTTCACAATAATAATTTGCTAAGAAGTTTCTTCAGTTAAAAAAATGGGTACATAATCTTTTTAGTTAATTTAGTAGGAAAGATTAGGAAGAGTGTCAAACTATGTCAATGTCTAAATATTATTTATAAAACCACCTACTGTTAGATTGCTCTTCCTTTATTAAAATTCCTGTTTGTGATATTATTTTCAAACAAAAAAACTAACAACAATAACAAAAAACAACAACCAGTATTCTGTGATATTGTAAGTGTCCCACATCCAATCACAATCTTAAAAGCATAGAAATACGAAGGGGAAGATTCATGCTTCTTTTCTGCCTTCAGATTACCTATAACAGAAATTAGCTCTTCATAATTAATATTATTATCATTTTGTGTATACACAATATACATGAGCTACCTGCCCACTTTCTTGTGTTTCCTTTTACCTCCTTGCCACAGAATTTTTGATGAAGAAGCTGAAACATGATGCTTTAGACATGAAATTTCCTCAGTAAAGCAGTCCCTACTCTCTTTACTGCAAGCCAGTAGAAGTACCATGCTATTATTGTTTATTCATATGGTAAAATTTGACATTACTGTGTGTTGGGTGCACCACATATTCCCATTCTGATCCTTCGGCAAACTAGGCTACAATGTTTCAGTGACTTTGAGAGTTTATATATTTCATTATGTATGTGAATCATCCTCTTCCATGCAGAATTTGTATTTCATTTTCAAGAACAGGAACTAGAAATATTCTATATCTATCTTAAAACTTTGATATCAAAGATTTTATCAGAGTTGATGTCCATTTCTCACATTTTCTACAAACTTAACAGGTTCTTAGGTTTGTCATGGCACCCTGTGAATTAATATAGAACAGCCTCTGAATAGATCTACACAAATAAATAAGAGCTAGAGGTTCCCGCATTAGAGAACTGCTAGAGTACAGGAAACTGTTGATTCTTACTTTTCTGGAATTTCCTTTTTATTTTCTTTTACAATTTATTTATTTAATTAATTTATTTTTATTGAGATGCTTCCAGAGTATGCTACAAATTAAGCCATATTTACTGCTGTATGAGAAATACCAGAAGAGCCTCAGGCTGGGTCTCACAGAAGCTTTGCAGATATATGGGGCCTGTGTATATATAGAAAGAGAAAATGTACAAAAATGTCCACGTTTTCCAAGGGAAAATGTAAAGATGACTTTAGACAATAATCAGGAAGTTACCAAGAACCAATCCTTAAGTAAAACTGAGCACAGGAATTTACGAGGAATTTTAGGCCATCTCTACATGGTCCTTTTCAGTCATAGAGGAAGTCAGGGTCTGACTTACGTTTGCAATGTCTTTTTAATTGCAGCAAAGTTAGAATAGATATTTTCCAGAAAAACTTAAGAAAAAATCTGGATATTTAAGAAAAATTCTGAATTCCTTTGATGTAAGAGTAGTTCACGATGACCTATATGTGTAAGAACTCTTATTGGCAAAGCAGGGTGAAGTAGAACTGAATAGTAAACTGTGCCAAAGTGGTAATACACAGGCATATAGAATAGCAGGACTAGTTAGAGCCATAAAATCATATCTACCCACAAAGCATAAACATCTACTGATTTTGAAATTTGTCAGACACTAAGTGAACTCTCAAAATTGGTCTCCTCATGGATAACTTAGCTAACTCCTAAAAAAAAAAAAAAAAAAAAAAAATTACCATTAATTCTTCTTGGCATAGAAAAATGAGGTGTATACAGTATTTGCAAATATTCACCACATTGCTTCATTCCACAGCAGTTTACTCTGCAATAATATACACCTTCTATACTATTCATCTATTCATCTGCATTTGTAGATTTCA
The DNA here is from genome assembly GCA_011074415.1 of Stictonetta naevosa. Classification (NCBI taxonomy): domain Eukaryota; kingdom Metazoa; phylum Chordata; class Aves; order Anseriformes; family Anatidae; genus Stictonetta; species Stictonetta naevosa. Next base: position 195,944,155 of record CM021697.1, on the reverse strand, counting down.
AAGTGGATGGAAAGGAAGACAAATGTTATTATATCTATTAAAAATGAGAGAAAAGAGGTGTAGTTGATTAGAAGCTACCTCATAACTGATAAACATTTCTGTAGGCATCAGAATTCAATCCAGCAGGTGCACTGCCTGCTAGAAAACACTATGAGGTACAAACAAATGAGTGATAGTGCTAGACAGTCTTCACTTAGTTGCTAAAGAATATTTCTGTACTAGGATTAACATATTTGATTAAAAGATCAACTTATTTGATTAAAAGTTCATCCCCTTTTACAGAGGATCTGGCTATGCAGTTCATAAAATGTCCTGAAGGCCATCAGTGTGAGATTATTACCTCAAAAATACTCATAAAAAATTAACATTACAGTTTTAATAATATATGTCAGATAAATCTTTAAAGTTTTATTTTCTGAAATGCAAAGAGAATGGGTGCTATTTCTAAAATAAGTTCAGAATAAGTTTTGCTGTCATATCAGATTTTAGATTTTGGACAAATTCTTAATTTATTTCTTACTTATTTAAGTCTTTAAACCCTGGAAGACCTGAAATTTTGGTGTGAAATAAAACTTTTATTTCTTTCATGGTTCAAGTATAACACACACAGCACAGGCATATTTTTAATTATATTTGCACACTAGAATAAATTTATTTCAATTTACTTTATTAACAACTCAGGGTCAGTAATGCCTGATTCCCAGATTTGCTAGTCATAACATGTCACAGTGATTGAACTAGAAAAATTCCTGTTTTCATTCTGATCTTATGGATTAGAAATAGAGAACAAAGATGTGCTTAAGTGTGTAAATTACCTGATTTTTGCTGATAAAGAATTACTTATATGTGCCTTATGTATTTGGTGTTAATCTGTAAACTGCCAAGTATGAATGAGTTAAGAAGGGGAGCTATACTCGGTAAAGGGAAAGGAATCTGCTGGACTTCGGACTGCAGTATTGCATAGTGATGTATCCAGATACAGGACCAAGAATACACTAAGTTAGAAAAAGCTTATCCTTTGTCTAATGTACATGGCACAAAATGGCACAAAAGCCATCATGATAGATTCATGAAAAGTTACGGAATTGTGTGTTATGCTCATACAAAACTTAGATCTGCTTCTTGCTTGTACTTATCAAAATACAAGGTTGCATTACTTTATGTGAAGTTCAGAAAGTAACATTATGTAATGATATACATCCTCCTTGATGACTACTTCAGTCTTAAAACATTACTTTACCAAATGTTATTTTCAAAGATATTCAAGCACAGTTCTAACACAAAGTTAATGCTGAGTTCTTGGATGTGTTACTTTACAATTTCTTAAACTTAACAAATTGTACAGTGACCTAAACACAAGGTCATCCATAAAAGTATTTGTAAAATGTGCCCATAATCAATTCTTCATGAAAGAATACACATTAAGAACTTTTTATATTATATTTCCCTTTAATCTTGAAAAAAATGAATAGAGTAACTAGTTGGATTCTTGTGCTTAACAGCACAAATGGGAAGCGGTCCTTGTTTCATGTCCTTTGATAATGAGTGCTATTTTACTGAAGAGAAAAGAAATCTTTGATATGCCATCCACTCTTCAGAAACCTCCTGCTTGCTCATGCATCACTCATAGGAACACTGTCAAGCCCTCCAGGCAAGGATTGCTCATTCTCCTTGCTGTTTTCACTCAATAAATAATTTGTAATGTAAATAAACCAGAACAGATTAATAGATTGTGAGGAACAGAGAGAAGTGATAGGAAGAAAGAGACAGACTTGGACTTAGTATATAATTTTGACTTTATAAAAAAGATATTATAGCCTAGATTATGCTAGAATAGCTGCAAAGAAATCCAGAAGACAAAGGCAAAGCTCCATACCTGCATTAGCAGCATCTCCCATCCACCTCAGATCTCTATTCACAAATCAGAACTGTGAAGCATATGAAGATTTGTGTTGGCTACTTTTGTTAGTCACAGTGTAAATCCATTGTAAATAAGAAGTATGTGGTGTGATGGCTGGGACAATATATAGTAGAAGAGATCATCGTGTTCTTCCTGACATTTTTCTGCTTTGTAGATATCACTAAAATTGACAGCACCCGTTGTACAAGGATAGGCTGAGAGAACTGGACCTGTTTAGCTTGGAAAATACAAGACGGGAGACCTCATTTATGTCTATAAATATCTGAGGGGAGGGTGTCAAGGGGACGGAGCCAGTCTCTTTTCAGTTGTGCCCAGCGACAGCATGAGAGGCAATGGACACAAACAGAAGCACAGGAATTTCCAGCTGAATATGAGGGGGAACTTCTTTACTGTGAGGGTGATGGAGCACTGGTACAGGTTTACCAGAGAGATTGTGGAGTCTCCTTCTCTGGAGATAATCAAAACCTGCCTGGATGCCATCCTGTGCCACTTGCTCTAGGTGATACTGGTTGGCAGGGTGTTTGGACTGGATGACCTTCAAAAGTCCCTTCCAACCTCAGCCATTTTGTGATTCTGTGATTCTGTGGTTTCCTCTGAGGACACCATTTTCATTCCTTGCTTATTAAGGACACTTAAAATGTTATTCAACATAGTTCTCCTTACAGTAGCTCTCACTTTGTTATGAATCCCTGTACATTTTTTTGTTTGCTTGATTTTGTTCCCCCTAAACTGTTTTAATTTTAATGTTTATCTGAATTGGTATCTGGAGATCACTAGTACAAAGGAGCAAAGAAATGTACGATTAAAACTATTTCAGTGGTGAATCTTACAGAACTAGAAAAGAAGAAACTATTATTTATCTGTGTAAAAGGTGTACGATTATGGAATCACTCTGATTTAAATGGACCTCAGGAAATCTCTAGCAGAGCCTCCTGCCTTCAGCAGGGTCAAGACCTAGATGCTCAAAGCTTTATTTCATTGGGACTTGAAAATGTCCAGGGATGGAGATTCTGCAGCTTCTCCAGGCAACAGTTTCAGTACTTCATAGTAAATAAATAAATAGATAAATAAATAAATTATAACCAGAACCTACCTGTTTTAATTTTGAACTAGTCTTCTCCTGGCTTTGCCTTCTCAGGAACAATTTATTTGGTACCACAAGGTTGCTGTTAGGTCCTCTATAATCTTGTCTTCAAGTTAAGCAAGCCCAGCATTAGTGCTGATGCCTCATGGTGCTGCTGTTCAAGGATTTCCTTAACTGTTAATGATGGATTGTGTCAAAGAATTTGCTGTCTGAAGAACTCCAACATTCAAAGAAAGCCATAAGGAAGTAGTCAAGACAAACTCAAGTACGGGATTCATCACCCTGAGTGCATCCACCAGTGAGCACAAATAGCCCTTACTTGCCCTGATCAGCCTTACCTGGTGTGGTGGTTTTACCGTGCTAGGCAGCTGAACACCACAACCCCTCTCTCACTTCCCCTCCTCAGATGAGGAGGGGAAGAAGTAAAGGAAAGAACAACTCATGGGTTGAGATAAGGATAATTTAATTAAAGAGAAAAAATATTATCATGGAAATATTATTAATTAAACAATTCAACTAAAGGGAAAAAAGGGAAAGGGGAAGAGAGAGGGGGAAAGGGAATAACAAACCAAAACAAGTAGAGGCTCTGTGGAAGTGCAGAGGAAAGAAATTACTCTCTACTTCCCACAAATGAGCCATGCTTGACCACATCCTTGAAGCAGGGCCTCAATGCACGTAGCCGGTGTTCGGGAGGAGGACAGACGTTTTCACAACGAGAGCCCACCCCTCCCCTCTTCTTCCTTTTTCCACCTTTTATTGCTGAGTGTGACATCATATGGTATGGAATATCCCTTTGGTTGGTTTAGGTCAGCTGCCCTGGTGATGTTTCTTTCTCTCTTTTTTGCCCACCCCCTAGGAGGGTTAGAGAAAGTCCTGATGCTGCCAGCACTGCTCAGCAGCAGACACAACACCAGTGTGATACCACTGCTGTTCTAGCTACAAGTGCAGAGCGCAGCACTGTATGGGCTGCTGCAGGGAAAGTTAACATCCCAGCCAGACCCAGTACACCTGGGTCTCCACTTACCCCATGACCATGGACCAGGTGAGCCATATCAGCTCTGTGTTGTAGGTATGCTTGTGTCCAGATACATCACAGCCATGCCCATGCCTAGCCAAAGACCCAGCTGATACAGACTAAAACTTTTGGGTTGTCTTCAAAGCTTTGTCTTGGACTTGTCTTGTCTCAACAAACTTGCCTCGGTTGGACCTGGTCACCATCTCTAAATATGCCCTGCTGCCTCGCCAGGGGTTGGGATGGGCCCTTGATAGTGAGACCCCTGCCCTGCCAGCCCTTGTTGTGCCTGATAGGGAGAAATTAATTTATCTTGCGTGTCATCATTCATCTAGATAGAAGTAAGATGTCGTGTGTACAATGAAGTACAACTGGAATCAGAAATAAAAATCAGTCAAGCTGAATCTCCTATTTGATCCCTTGGTAAAAAAAAAATTACTTATTTTTGGTGGCCAGCTGCATTATTTGGTGGAAGGCTACGTATCGACTTTGAATACATGACAGCCCATGTCTAAGTCTTAGTGCTTCATTCAACAGTAATGACTGTATTCCATGGGAGTCAAACACCAGGTGGCATCTGGGTAACAGCCTTTTGGATAACAGTTAAAAGCTGGAAAAATGAGATGTTAGGTATGTGACACTTCAACGGATATTGTCTATAGAAACTTGCTTGACCTAACCATGTGAGACTCATAGTTGATGAGATTTTGTGCAGACCCTTGGTTTTGATCATGAAGCCTTAAAATAGTAATCAAAGTGGTTCAGAGGACTATCTCAACTGCACTAGGCATGGAAGAGTTAGTATGTCATGGGGTGAACTGGCCAAACTGCAAACAGAATTCCTGGGTTTGTGGTCTTTATGAGTCCTTGCATTAATTAGGTCAGAATCTGCATAATGATTTGGAAACGGAACTAAATAATGGAAAGGAAGACAGACACTACTGAGGAAGAGACATGAGTTTAAAAAAAAAATAAACTTATGTGCTCTGGCTCTTAAATTTGCTGTTGTTTTGATATAAATACATGTGACTCTTTTATGGGAAAGGAATCCATTAGGTTTTTGTTTGTTTGTTTGTTTTTTTTCCCAAGGAGTACAACTTCTTACTACTTCAGGAGCATTAACATTGTGTTTGGTGACTAGTAAAAAGCTCACACAGGGCCTTCTTTAAATTGAGTGTTATTATTTATACATACAGCAAGCAAGCATAAGTGGCTTTTGAGGCTTTGGTCTGGGTAAAACAGCAGCTATTATCCATTATTCTGACTGAGAACATGAACAGAAACAGTTTCTAGAAAAGCAATCTTTTACTTTCAAATGTAACCAGCAAATACAACTTGCCTCAGAGAACATGGTAACTGCTGATTTTAAGCGGCAGAGGAAAATGCAGAAGTGGCTTAAAACAAGAAGGAAGCCAACTTTATGTCCAATAGATTAAGTACAGTGAGAGCAATGAGGGATGGCAGACATTTTCAGAGAAAGCCTCCTCCTTTTCGAATGTTTTTATCTTCCTTCTAAAAAAAAAAAAAAATTATTTACTACCTCTCTTGAAGGAGAAAATCAGAAGTGAAGAAAGAAAGTGAAAACAAACAAACAAAAACTTTCATCTAACAAATATATTGTAGATATCTATCATCTTCTGAAATCTTATTCATGATTCTTTGCTCCACCAACTTAGTCTAAAGCAGTTGAGGACAAAATTGTTTGACATAGGAAAACAGGTCCTTAAAGACCTGGCTCTTAAAAATAATTTTGATATATAAGCTAATTAAGATTTGTATTTTTAAATGCTCAGGAGACCTATCCAATCTTCAGAGAACATACACGGTGATTTTAGAGTGGATGTTCTGTATATTTGTTCATAGCAAATTGGTGAAGCTGAAGCTTTATGAAAAGAATTACATGCAGCTTGGCGTGACCTATGTTATCAGGATCACAGCCTACACTGTGTTCTGCCAGGTCATACACAGGGATGCATTTAATCCAATTTCCTCTTTATTAATCATTGTGTTTTAAGTATTCTTCTATTTAATGTCATTGTAATCATACAAAAGTATGTGTGCTTTTTTTTTTTTTCTTTTAATGTAGCTAAACCCAACAGAGAATCTAAGTATGTTAGATCACTAAAATTATCTTTATCGATCACATTTGTGAAAGCCCTATGACATTTGTTTAATGATTTAAATTCCACCATATTATGTGGTCTGACATTGACTAGATAAGATTTCTCTCCTAGTGACTTCCTTTTTTTTAGAAACAGTTTTAAGGCTAGTCAGCCTTTAATTGTTCAAATCATACAATCTGATCCTTTAAAAATATGAATATAAAATTGCTTTTTTTTCTAATTCACTTAAATAAATTTATATTACAACTTAAATTCTTAAAAAGAAAAAATAAATAGTTTATAGTTATCTGTAAAACCAGTTTTATAGCATATAACATCAGTAGATATCATTTAGCATTTTCTTTAGCAAATACTGAAACAAAATGGAATTATTCAACTTTTGTGAAATCCTTATCCACCTTACTGACTAATATGAAAATAACAGACTCACACAATAAAAATAATGCTTCTACCTTCTCTTCCATGTAGAGATGGCCTAAAATTCCTCGTAAATTCCTGTGCTCAGTTTTACTTAAGGATTGGTTCTTGGTAACTTCCTGATCATTGTCTAAAGTCATCTTTACATTTTCCTTTGGAAAACTTGGACATTTTTGCACATTTTCTCTGTCTATATATACACAGGCCCCATATATCTGCAAAGCTTCTGTGAGACCCAACCCGAGGCTCTTCAGTTTGTAATGAATATAGTCTATTGTTAGGACTCATTTGCCTCCTGTTATGATTAAAAGGCAGACATTTTATTTTTTGTCATATGATTCATAGACATTTTCAGATATTCATTTTCCATATAACTTCTTTACATTGCTTAACTTTTAATGTATAGTTCAGTGTGATCAACGCCTATCTTCCTCCCACTATTTCAAAATGATTTTAATAATTCACTCTGAAGGATAGGTAGCACCCTAAACAGTATATCCTTTTTATTTTATTATTATTATTATTATTATTATTATTATTTTTGTAACTGTTTCATTATAGCATTTATTAAAGCCTATTTTAGTGCCTTTCTAAAAGAATGTCGGACCCGCAGAGTTGGACAGTCACTCACATACATATCTTTATTTTTATTATATATTTTTTATTTCATCTCAAGAGCCTGTGTAACATGGACATGCTCCATCCCTTGTTTCTATGTTGCATAGATGGAATCTACAGATAGAGCAAGAAGAAAAATAACATTTCCACTTCCATATGTTGCAATTTTAAACTTTTTGAATGACATTAATTTTGCCAAATACAGACATATTCAGTAGATCTGCTGATCTTGGGCTCCAGAGCAGGTATTTCTTCCAGGCCATGATTCATCTCATCCTGATGTTGGGATCTAAATTGGGCTAGATGAATTGTGTCTTAATTTGCTTTTTGCTTCTGTGTTGATTGTAAGGGTAGTCCATGATGTCTGACAGCATGGTGTGTCATGTGAATTTTATCCTCTTTGTACTTTCATCTACTGTACAACAACAGAGGAAATAAAAACATCCCATTTTTAATCCTAAAAATTTAGTGCAGATACTCTAATCTGTACGAGGTTATGATCGATCAAGGTAAGGTCCGCTTTAAACATGAATAAGAGTATACATATACATAACATAATAGTTCTCATTATATTCTTCAAAGACAATATTGAAACATGAAGTATTGGTAGGCTGATTTCCTCCAAGCTGACAAGAAATCAGAAAAATTATTATTTATTCTGAGAAAGCTGAATGTAGTGCTGGTGCAAGTAGGCTGATTTTCATTTGAGTCAGTGAACAGGATTGTTCTATAAAAAGAAAACCTCTGGAAAGCTCTAATAATTTTTTTTTTTTCCTGAAGTTCTCAGGGAAGGATTAAGCTATAAATTCAATTTAATTTTAATTGCTTTAGGTCTCTAAGGAGCCAGTACATAACAAATGGAATCCCAGAGGTGAAAGTACTGAATTGGTCCTAGCATTATGTTTAAATGAAACACACAAAAAATTGCTAATTAACAGGGGCAGAAACTAAAATTATTTAGGATTTTATTTAATCTGAAGCAAATAGCTTTGAATATAACAATTATCTAATTATACTGTTTTAATACTGTGGAGATTTTTGCACTCGTCATGAAGAGGAACTGAATGCTTAGAACAAGTAGTAAATTCTTTATTTCCACTAGAGCAAATACGTTATCATCTGCTTGACCTATGGCACAGCAATTTAGGTTGCAGAGCTCAATTGTCTAGAGAGATTATACAGTACTCATTCATTGAGTTGGAAATGTTTAATTAACACAGGAATCATAAGAAGAACATACGTTATTGTGGTTTTGTGGAGTCCTATAAAACCTTAAGATAATGTACTCATTCAAAACAACAAAATAATAACTCATACTTGAAAGAGTTGATTTGGCAAATCCATCTGCTGTCTGGGAAATCTTCATAGCCCTCCTGTATATAGCCAAAGTGTACCAGTGAGCAGAAATTTAGAAATTCTCAGCTGAGATCCAGATTTTCAGAGATTTGTGATTTTAATGGGATTTAAGGATGACTGAGCATCTGCGCCCACCATCAGTAGTACCATGATACAAGAAAGTGAGGAGACTGAAGAAGCATACAAGCAAATGGACTAGGAAATGGAATTATGAACATTCATGTTAACGGAGCACTTAAGGATCACCTTGTAATACCCTTTCTGCCAAGAGGAAGTAATTTGATAACTGCTTATCAACGCTTACACTCTTGCTGTATTAAGCTACCTTTCCTTCCCATCCTTTAGTTCTTACACTGATTTTAGGTTCAAATGTAGAGGCTTGTTACACATTTACAGTGCAAACACTTTGACAGTTACAAGCCCAAATATTTTTAGTGGTTAATATTGAAAGAGGACATGGCCAAGCGTTGTAGAATTTCTGGCTGAAAACAAAGACAAGCTGAACCATGTCAGGTTTTTAGCATAAATCCATAGGCACATGATGTTGTCAGATCTCACAATGTTATCACAGATTTCATGGCTGAAAATGCTCAAGGATTAACAGTTGGAACATATACATTTCGGAAATAAATGTGGGAGGGGGAAAGGAGGAAGAGAAACACAAGGAGGTAATGACAGCATCAGCATAGGGATGAGAGAGGGGTATCACAAATTACACCAAAACTGTATGCCAGTTGAAAGAGAGAGGATGGTGGAGTTAAAGGAAGAGTGAAAACAGAAAATGAGAAACTCACTTTGAAAGGTTCGAGAAGAGAGTCAGGAGAAGTTGAACAGATTTAGCCAAAAATAGTAGTTTAAACTGTAGTCAGAAGTGTGAGTCTGTGGCCACTATTTCAGAATACAAGGTCTTTGAGCAGGTGATGAATCCTGAGGGCCAGTGATGAAAATCAGAGGCAATATGAAGAGGAAGAAGAGCTAATGAGCCTGGCATATGAATGAAGAAACAGTTTTGAGCTAATCTGGACTAGGGACATCTAATTTCACTGCTTTGTCTTTCTTCTCCCTTTCCCCTGTTGCCTCAGATGGGACTAGTTACAGTCCTGTGGAAATACATAGATACACAGTGTGTTTTTCAGAGTCTTATGGACCGTTATTTTTATTGACTTTTATTACCATTCAATTTTCACAGTCATAAGCAATATAAAGGTGACATTATTCGCAAAGAAGCACATTTTGAAAGGAGGTCACTTATGATGACTCAAGGAAATCCTAGCAGTTTATGCTATGAGCAAATATGGTCTGGAACATTAAGGATAGCTGTGGGAAGACAGAATGAGTCAAGCATGTTTTTAATCCAGATCATCTCTGTTTAAGAGAACCCATAGGTCTTTAAGGTCATCAATTACTTGACTCACTTTTATTTCAATAGCTCTTAGGCCTCAAGGTGTTCAAGAAAATCCTATTAAACTGATTGTAATAAACGAGAATTTATTGTTTATGTATCTCAAGTGGGTGAAAAGGCAAAGAAATCTGGAGAGCCTGCCAATACAAAGAGGGATATTGGATAACAGGGAGACATTAGAAAGCAGAGTCAAGAATGACAGGTCCAAGAAAACTTTCATTTAGGACCAAAAATATTTTGGGTAAAGGTAGCACAACTAAGAAGTACTGCAGACTGAGACAGGACATGTAGGTTGGAAGCATAAAAAATGTAATATTGGCTAACTTCCAAAGGAGATTCATGACCGTCGCTAAGAGCAGAATTTGGCTTACTTACAGCACAACTTTTCTTAATTACAGTGCATATGTTGCTTGCTATTTTTTTTTCTTCTTTATCTTTGTATGCTTCATAGATATTTGTCACTGTGTAAAGGACACATTTTTTTTTCCTTCCTCTTAAACAGTTTAAGCAAGGATGGCATGTCTGCTACAGCTACGTAGTTGCACAAGTGACTGAGTTGCTTCAGTAACGTGAATTTGTTTTCATCTCTCTTAAGTAATTACTTGCCAATAAAGCTGTTCCTTCATTACTTTAGAAACCTTTCTCGTGTCTGCAGAGCATTGCCTACATCTCAGGCATATGTCCTTTTCTCTGTAGATGCCCCCAGCTTCATCCATTATTGTTACTTTAGGAGACATCAGTTCTTAATCAAGAGAGTGCTGTGTAAGGCCGTGTGGGTTTGCACTTTTCCAGTCAATTCCAACAGCTGTATGCACAAACATAAATTAAACTATTAAGAATCTAAGGAGATTATAATGACTGCAATTAACTTCCAACTTATTTAATAAAAAGGGTGTTTCCAATGAAGAGTCATATAAAAGGAACAGATTACATGCAGTTAAACAAAAACAAACAAACAAACAAAAAGAGAGAGAGAGAGAGAGAAAGAAAAAATAATAATAATAAAAAAAGAGTACTTTGCTGCTCATATCCAAAGAGGAGAAAAAAAGTTTGATTTGGTATGATCCCAAGGAGACCTTAGGAAAAGCAGAGAACTGTTTTATCTTGGGCTATGTTTTCTCTTTGTGTAGAAAAGGTGTTAAATAGTCTGATGGAACTGATAGAAAGACATACTTGAAAGACTTTTTGCTGCATGAAAGCAACCTTAATCAGGGGAAATACTCTTCGATACAAGTAGAATATTCTAGTTTATTTTAAAGCTTTTTGAAATGTGTACTATCATTCCAGTTCTTTCTGTTTTCTCACAAAGATTTCTGGTCTTAAATTTGAGTAAAGAGTTTTACATTTATAGTTCTCTAATGGTTTTAGTCTTCTGTTATGCGTACAGGTAATTCAACATTTATAGACCATATTCCAGGATGAATGTACTCCCACGCATTTATTGGACAATTGACTATTAAAATCTGTTTGAATAGTGAATTATTGGATCTCACAGCATCATTTCTATAACATTTGTAGGGATGCTAATCATAAAATACTATACCTATCACTGTCAAGGACTCAGGTAATTAAGGCTTTGAGAAATCATCAAAGGTTTCAAGAGAGCAAGGTGGAAATGCTTAACAATGATAATGCTAGAAGTCTACATTAGGGAAGATGGAGTCAGTGAAAAACAGACTGAATAGCCAGATTAAATGAAAGCAGAATGCCTAGCTAGATTCTTTGATGACTGCATTTGATGGAAGTCCACTAAATTAAATGCAAGTGTCTTTATATATTGGAGGAGGCTATCTGGTCCAAAACAAAAATTGGGAAGGGAAGAAATTTCAGAATTATTTTACAAATGACAATGTAGAAGAAAAATACCTAACGTCTTATGATTACATTGTTATGATTAGTTAGGAAGGTTACAGACATCATTAATACTTAGCAATAAAATAGTGGTTCAATAGTGTCAGTTCACAGAATCACAGAATCACAGAATCACAAAATCACAGAATATCCTGAGCTGGAAGGGACCTGCAAGGAGCATCGAGTCCAACTCCTGGCTCCACACAGCACCACCCAAAAAATCAGACCCTATGCCTGAGAGTGCTGTCCAAATACTTCTTGAACTCCAGAAGCTCAGTGCCATGACCACTGCCCTGGGGAGCTTGTTCCAGTGCCCAACCACTCTCTAAGCGAAGAACCTCTTCCTAACATCCAGACTGACACCCCTTGACAGCTTTATGGCATTACCTTGGGTCCTATCTCTGTTCACCAGAGAGAAGAGGTCTGTAGAGCATCCACACTCTAGTATTATTTAGCTAGTGGGGACAGCAACAAACAGAGCAGTATATTTTATCTGTTATGAAGATAATAAGAACTAAACATTCTTATCTTTCTAGTTTGTGTTGGAAAACACAGACAAAGAAAAGTCATCACCTCACAAAAAGATTTGTAACATCCCTTTTTGTGTTCAGCCAAGCTGCCAAAAAAACATCTCTAAGAGACTTCAGTGTGCAAAGGAAAAAAATATTTCTTCTAATAAATTAAAATAATTCCTTGAACAGCTTGGTTGACAAAGTTTCCCTTAGTATTACTGTTTCCAATAATAAAATATCTTTGTGTCAAATCCTGTTCATATTTCCAAGAAATGCATTAGCTCTGTTTGTTACAGCAGTAGAGAAGGAAACCATACTAGCTTCTTAGATACCAGCAAAATGTATCCTTTCCAGAGCCATTGCCTTCCACAACCTAATTATTATTATTATTACTATTATTATTATTATTGGCAAAGATGAATTGTGTATATTTTCATTTTAGCTTTAGGACTTTCTTCAGTTCATGTAGATTAAAATAGTGGTTTTTGTTGTATTGAATAATCCCAATTCTTCCATATAGCTGACTGATGTTTGCTGGTTTTAATATTTGCAAATTCTGATTTCCTAATTCTTTTTCAGATCACCATTATAAATACTAATAATTTCTCTGAACATGCTGGTGATCCTCTCTGTCCTTAAATACAGAAAGACCTGGGTACATGTAATAATGTGTCAGTGCTTCAGTCTGTGCCCTGATCTTATTAAATATGCCAGTAAAGGCAGCCTGTGAGAGCCCAGCAAACATGGTCTGGCTGAAAGATTTCTGTTTCGCTATTCACATTTTAAGCCACAGTTATCTCTGGTCCCTCAAGCTGCCAGTTTCCGTTCTGATTTACACATTTCCTAATCCGCAGCTTTTTCTCTGCTGTGGTAACTCAGCCACAAATGCTGTCTGCTTGTGTCTAAAGGGCTGTCCCTTTGCTTCAGACAACTTCTCTTGATCCAGATATTTTACAGCAAAACATGCCTTTCCTCCCCACCCCTCCCAATCAGCCCACCCCAGTGTGTTTAATTATATTAACAGTCCCGCACTACTTAAAATCACTCAGGATATGAGGTGGTCAGACTTTAGTCCTCTCTCTTGGAAGGTAGAGTCATACCTTTTGTTCTGATTCTGCTCAATTTATTTGAAGCATGTTGTTTGGCCCATCCTAATGACTGCATGAGGGCTGTGAGCAGGTTCATCAGCCCGCCGTTGTTCTAGCCCATCTGCACACTCCATCCCATCCCACTAACTTGATTTCTTTCCTCCTATCTACAGCTATAGTCAAACAGCAGTGATGAATAAGACTAAACCTGTTGACATTTAGTTACAAATTATTATTTTTTTCTTCCCACAGCTTCCCAAACATTTCAGGCAAATATCTCCAGGCTCCAAGTATGAAACTTGAAATACGCAAATAACTTTAAATGATGAAAAAGCTGGGAGAGGTTCACAGTGCTAATTAACTGTCATGTCAGTTTTCTATAATGACATATGTGAGCATGGCAGTTATCAATCTGAACAAATAAAAACAATACTTAACTACCTCTTGAGGCTTTGAGATTTTAAAGAGAAAATAAAAATGAAATATACGTGCCCTTTCTGGATGTCATTTGAATTATCATACTGCCTATAATATCATCCAAATGTGCATGATGTACAGGCTATAAAGGACTACCACCTGCTTAAAAGTATTTACAATCAAAGGGAATGTTAGCAAAAACGATGAGAAAAGAGGTGTCTTTCCTGAGCTTACACTACCTGCCAGTGGCAAGAGAGGAATCCAAGTTTTATGAAGCTTAGTCCTGCTTTGTTTCTCCCAAACTAAGCCATATTCTGGAAACCTGAGCACAGGGAGCTCTCGCTCCACATGGTTCATCACTCATGATGTCTCAGACCAGGCAGGTAGACTTCTGATTATAAAAGAATCAGCCTTCAGTCAAACATCTTCCCTTGGAGTGGTGACAGAATAATATCCCACTAAAAGCTTTTTCTTCTTTGCATTTTTATAAGGGTAAAGAGATGGGGCATGAAGTAGATGGAGATAATTATTTAAACTGTATCATTGGCAGTATTAACTCATCACGTATTTCATTACACATGACTTCCTAAAGAACTAGAAATTCATATGACTGAATGGCAGCACATCTTTAAATAAACTGCTAATGCACTCTCATAATCTAGCTCTTTTAAAGGGTCAACAGTGCAATCATGAGCAAACTTGGAAATGCAGAAACATCTGAAAAGGTAGGAAAGAACTGGTGTCACGTAATGGAAAAACTTGACAAAATTATTAAAAGTTATAAGTCAGTAATGAAAGGAGGCTTATTTAGAGTCCTACAACCTGTTCAGTCATATTTACAATGCTCTTTAGAAAAGTTATTTTAATTAGTGGTCAGAAAAACTGTCCATGAGATGTAGGTTTTTTTTTTTTTTTTTTTTTTTTCAGTTTCCTGCTCTTCATTGCAATAAGCATATTGATATGAACTTTTGTTTTCTGATAATGGCTATGCGTATGTCTTCCTTGTATGTGTGCAACTTGTGTAGAATACTGTATTTTACAAGCTTTATATCACACCAACACAACACAGCCTTTTTCTGAATAATGGATTCTTGTAGAGGTTCTTGTCCCCAAGTGCTTAACCCAGCAGAATGAGACAGACGGCAGCATGAAACACAACAATATGTAAACACAATGTACCCAGAATTAATTAAGTATTTAGTCATAAGGTAAATAATAGAGAAGAATTAAGAGGGATAGTCAAGGGGGAAAAAACATATGGTTTTGGATGACATTTTGAAAGAGATGAGAAAAAACGACATAAGAGGCTGTTCTATTATTATTTTGCCATTTTTCTTAGAGTAAGGTCTCGGGAGCCAGTCATGCCTGAAGCTGCACCCTGTTAATGCCACAGGAAGAAAATAATCAAAGAAGACATCCCAAGTCATCTAGCTCCTTGCAACAGAATCTGACTGTGGAATAGAATTGATCCAGAAGGATGTACAGAATTTATTTATCACCAGGGAAAAGTTTTCTCTAACAGCAAGACCAAGCAAAGAATCATAGGGCTCTGGTTAAAGTAAGCCAAAGCAATAATAGTTATAAGTATATGAATATAATATTACTCAAAGTATGGTCAAATTAAGGGCATTGAATATATTTATGGAGTGCAATTAGTTGAAAACTCAGAGGAATAGGGACTCCACATTGAGTAGAAACTGTGCTACGAACTACAGGGTAAAAGGTTGAAAAGGTTGGAGGGAAAGTACAGGAGCAAAGAAAGTTGCTAAAGGCAAAAGTAAGAACAGACAGTAGGGTTGGGATTTAAGTTGCAATTGCCTCTAAGTTAGCCTCCTCACCTATTCTTGTATATCTCCACAGTAATGGAGAAATATATTTTTTAGGAGATAAATTTAATTTTACCAGAGTATTACCAATTTTTCTGTGTAGACTGTAAAGATATGGTAAGTCAAAGTTATAAATCTGCATCTGATTAACTAAATCCCATTAGATATCTCCTGACTCTTGGGGTGATGTTATGCCAGATGGTCAAACAGCCTTTCAAAAGTATATGAAGCAAAACCAAAACAACTGGAATTTTCCTTCAAGATCTCAAGGAAGAATAAAAGTCTTGTACATAAATCCTTTATAGCAAGAATTATACATATATATTTACCTTTCTTTTTTTTTTTAAAAAAAAAAAAAAGTATTAATGATGGTGAATAGTAGGATCCTTGACTTCCATATGTCACATTAATAACATAGAAAGACTCACCATTTGACTCAAAAATACAATAAAAAAGAAAAATCCCACTGAGCAGAGATATGTGAAACATATATAGAGAGAGAAAAAAAGAAAAAAGAAAAAAAAAATAAAAAAAAAAAGATCAGTAATACACTGAGCTGCAGTTCTCTCCTGGAAAAGGTACTAAGAAATAGTGGGGGAAAGTAGGAGGTACAACAGCAACACAATCATGTTTAGATGAATGGCAGAAAGTCAAATGTGTTACCTACTTTACTTCAACAACAGGAGCTTTGGTTATTCAGCATAGACCTTTAGGGAAATTATGTTCTGTATAACTACCTGTTTTCTCAGCTAAGTGCAAAAGAAATAAATATTCAGAAGGTGTGTGTTCATAAACAAAACATTGTTTTACTATTGAATAGACAGTTGTCTTTCAACAGCATTGGTCCTTACTGTACAGCAAAAGGATTTCTTGCAGAGCAGGTCTAAAGAATCAGAAATAGCTTATCTTTACATGTTGTAAAATGACTTTAGAGAAACACAAATTTTCACAAACTAACTTCACTTTTAAATGCATTTCCATGACATGTCTGTGGCATAGGTGAAGGAACAGATTTGTGGGGGACTCAGAAAGCTGAGAAGGAACAATATATTAAAATTTTGATTGATGTGTGGCAGGTTGTTTATTAATATGCTATGTATGTACATGTTAGTTGAACACACTATGATTGCTTTGAGATAAATGAACAAACAAAGCCAATGTATATCAGTACGTATTTGCATTAGTCATGTTCTGAGCAAAGTGTTCTGCAAGGCTGACATGCTGAAATTCATTCATAAGTGTACTTATCATCAGGAATAGAATAGGAGCATAACACAGACAAAAAATAACACCATCTGTTATACCCAGCTCGAAAGGTAGCAAACAGAAGGAAAAACTGGGTGCCTAATGATTCAGTGACAATGGTAGAGGCTACTATGGCAGAAATCTCAACCTGATCTAGAGCCCTAAGTGCTTTTCATTCTCAGACCCTTAGATATCCTAATTATCTGAGATAAAAATAGGTAGGCAAATTACCCATCGTTAGTAAGTTGAATGTCATCCTGTATACATATTCTGTAAGAAACAACAGCATAGCTTATCTTAAAATGTCTGAAGGGACAGGACAGAGAAACCAACAAGTTTTAGTGGATGATGATGCTATTTTCAGTGGACAGAAAAACCGTTTCTCCTAAGCCAAAAGCTATCCTTAATGGCCAAACTCTGACCATAGGCCTGTGTATTACATTTATACAGATGTGCACTGATATTACCTCATTTCTTTTAGCACAACTAAATGAAGGGCACAGATAAACACCTTACAGTGGTGCTGCTGTCAGAGAGCACAGCATGTAGCAAGCTGTCCTACTCAGACTTAGCAAGTTTGATGACACCAACCCATTTTAGAAACAAAAGATATCACCTCTTGGAGGTGTGTGAACACAACTTTGCATAGTACATTCTGAAAGCAACATTCAGTAATCACTTTGCTTGCTGTGATCACTCCCAACATGTGAGTAGAGCAGCTGTCAGGTTAAGTCTATAGAGTTGTGGGGTTCATGCTTTGCACAGCCAAATGGTGACAACTACTTGCCCCTGCCAGAGTGGCCTGGGGTGCCCCTAATCAGTGGAGCTGATAGCACTGCTGCACAATAACATCCTGCATTGTGTACTAGGATATGTAATTTGAGCATCAATGAAGAGAAAAAGAGAAGAGAAAAAGAAATCTGGCGTACAGTATATGTTTCAAAGTCATGGGCTCACCAGGAGATCTAGGATGAAACCAAAGTCAATAAAACCAGGGTAAGTTTAACAAAGTGTTGTTAACAACTTTATTTTGAAATAAAGTATTCCCGGTTTTTTTTTTTTTTTTTTTTTTAAAAAAAAAAAGTCTAAAAATTCTGAAATAAGATATCCTATTCTTGACTATTCAAGAAATAGATTTATGTTGATATATGTCTTCCTGCTTTAATCAGACTCCTCCAAGATCTTATAACAGCACTGTGTGCATACATATCACTTTCTCTATTAAATCATTTTACTTGTAATAGGCAGGAGGAGGTTGTTATCATCAATATGCCAGGAAAAATTTGAAAGCTTTAATCAGAAAAATATCACAAATCTTAGAGCCATTTAGTCTCTTTAAGAAAGGGTGGTGTCTGTCTTTGCAGTATTGTATTTTTAACACCAGATGGTACTCTCTGAAGGTATAAATTGCAGCACCACATGACTTAGGTTGTTGCAAACTAAACAAGACGTATTTGTTTTATAAAACCTGCAATGAAACAATATCCTAAGGATAAGTTTTTTTTTTTTTTTTTTTTTTTTTTTTCTTAGAATAAGAGATTATTTACACAAAATAAAACTGATCTCATTTTTTAATGTTTTGAAAGTGTTTGCATTTATTAATGTCTTGTTAAAAATCATACTTGATTAATACTTTTTAGCATTTGAGCATTCAGAGGTGAAGAAACCAGTTTAATGTGTGCTTTTAATCTCTGAGTTTAGTTGTCTATGGATAAATGTGAACAGGTGGATATTAGCTGGTGGTTCATTAAGGTCATTTCCAAACCAAACCATTCTATGATTCTTCAGCATTAATGATTTATCAGATTTTCCTCTGAAAGAAAGAGATTTAATAACAAATGTTTAAGGCCAAAATTATGTTTGGTCTGCTATTATATTCTTTATAGTAACTTTACTAAAGATGGTTTTGCTTAGATTACACAGTTTGAGATTCAGCACTTAATGTAGCATAAATTTTGAAATTTGTCTAAAACAGAAAAAAGGAGTGAGTTTCCAAACAGTGGTGGTGTAATTACAAAAATAAAATAAAATAAAATAAAATATTATGCCAATTAAGAATTGCTCATGAATAAATAACTAAAAATCATTATATGAAATAAGTTAAATTACTGTTTCTATTGTATTAGGAGGGGAAGAGGAAAAAAAATGTAGTCAATGTTGCAAGCATCTGAGAGGATATGGTAAGCAAAGAAATCACTGTCAGATATTAAGTGCTCAGTTGAAACTGATGAGTTACACATATTGTTTTAATTTTCTTAACTGAAAATGAAAAATACAAGATGCTCATCATGTGAAAATAAAACCAAAAAATGGTGTGGAGTAGGATTACAATAAATTCTCTGAAAGTTCTCCTACAGTTTTCCCTGCTTTCTTTCCAGCTAATTTGTTAGACCTACATAAAAAAGATGAATAGAATAGAATAGAATAGAATAGAATAGAATAGAATAGAATAGAATAGAATAGAATAG
>CM021697.1:195880468-195924805 GCA_011074415.1 Stictonetta naevosa | reverse complement strand
AGAATAGAATAGAATAGAATAGAATAGAATAGAATAGAATAGAATAGTTCAGATGGGAGGAACCTTCAAAGGTCATCAAGTCCAACTGCTTGACCTCTTCAGGGCTAACCAAAAGTTAAAACATATTATTATGAGCATTGTCCAAATGCCTCTTGAACCCTGACAGGCATGGGGCATCAACCACTTCTCTAAAAAGCCTGTTGCAGTGCCTGTCCAACTTCACAATAATGAAATTTTTCCAAATATCCAGTCCAAACCTTGGTACAGCTTCATCCTGGGCTTCCTGTCATCTGTTCCTGGTGAGCAAAGGCAAGTACCTCCCTCATTGCTTCCCTCAGGGGGCTGCAGGGAGCACTGAGGTTGCCTTTCCTCCTCCTCTCCAGACTGGACACCCCAAGGGTCCTCAGCCTCTCCTCAGACACAGAGACACAGAATTTCTAGGTTGGAAGAGACCTCAAGATCATCGAGTCCAACCTCTGACCTAACACTAACAGTCCCCACTAAACCATATCCCTAAGCTCTACATCTAAACGTCTTTTAAAGACCTCCAGAGATGGTGACTCCACCACTTCCCTGGGCAGCCTGTTCCAATGTCTAACAACCCTTTCGGTAAAGAAGTTCTTCCTAAGATCCAACCTAAAACTCCCCTGGAGCAACTTAAGCCCATTCCCCCTCGTCCTGTCACCAGGCACGTGGGAGAACAGACCAACCCCCACCTCGCTACAGACTCCTTTAAGGTACCTGTAGAGAGCTATAAGGTCACCCCTGAGCCTCCTTTTCTCCAGGCTGAATAATCCCAGCTCCCTCAGCCGCTCCTCGTAGGACTTGTTCTCCAGGCCCCTCACCAGCTTCGTCACCCTTCTCTGGACTCGCTCAAGCACCTCGTTGTCCTTCTTGTAACGAGGGGCCCAAAACTAAACACAGTACTCGAGGTGCAGCCTCACTAGAGCCGAGTACAGGGGGACGATCACATCACATGCTTTCCTGACATTTTACCAGCTTTATTACCAGAACTTTTGGACTCTTCAACTTTTTAAAAATTGAATAATCTGTCACTGAAGGTAAAGTGCAAATAAAAAATAATTCTGTCAAATCCACAGCATGAGGTACTTGACATGACTCTTATCAGTGTCTTAACTGCTTTCGTTTCATACATTGATCTATAGTGTGTTGCTGAAGAACATACAGAACACAGTGAAGTGTTAGCTTCACTGCTAACAGTTGTAGTTTATCCATTAAGGAGTTTGCATTCTTAATACTTCTTCACACAAGGTCTGTGTTCACACATTCACATAGTATGATCGAATTCTCAGCTGTTTCAGACTGATATTTTTCCCTCTCTTTACATTTAACTGTCTATATGTTTTAAGCCTGAAACTTATAAAAAATCTATACATAAAGGTATTTAGGAGTGTTTTTTTGTTTGTTTTTTATTTTTTTATTTTTTTATTTTTTTTTGGGGGGGGGGGGGAGGGTGGGGTAGGGTACGGGGAGGGGAGGAAAGGAGTACCAGTAATACACTAGGGCTGAGGCACAAGTCAATGTACCCATCCTCTCTGGAACAATCAGTTAGTTATTCAGCACCTCTCCAAAGCACAATAAAAGTATGATGCTGTTGGAAAAATGTGAGCTGCATAGAACAGTAAGCATTTTTCATGTCTTTTGTTGATTATCTGTATCAAAGTTGAACTCCTGGGCATTTGTGAATACCTTGTCATTACCTTTGATGTGTTCTTTGTTTTTCATTTCCAACATATTGATGATAATATTATGAACATAGAGTCCTATCTCATTTGCCAATTGATATATCTGTCATTGAAATCTGGAAATGGAGGGGAAAGAAGCGAAGCCTGAGGCCTGTTGACTTATAGCAGAAATTTCTAATTACAATATTTATTTAGCTTGAAAAGATATCTCATCTACTCCAAAATTGGAGTTCATGGTGTGAAATATCACTCCATCAAATGCTAGACAATGATAGAAAGGGAAACCTCACATTTCCTTTTTCCTCTTGGTAGCATATATTAAGCATTTGCTTTATGCTGCTAGCAGTTACCTGAAGGAAACACTTCAGAGCTCTAAGTGTATAGAAGCATGTGCATTTTAGTAAGTTAGTAATTAAGCAGGCATTATAATACACGTCAACAATCACATCAAGCTTCAATGGAGAGACTTGTTATAGTAAATATTGTAAGAACGTTAGGGTGGCCATCACACATTAGCAGTATTGGCATTAGAAAATGGACATTGTAGGCTAAGGTGGTAAAACATAGTTTATTAATTAGAGTAATGATAATGCTGCTAGCTCCCTGTGGTAGCTAATTATAGGTGCCAGATAATGTTGATGCATTTAAAGATCTGTTGCTGTTTTCTATTACAACCTCACATGTCCTAGAGCTGTACTATATAAAAATATTGAAAATGAGAAAGCAGATCTTTAGAACAGATCTACATAACCCTGATGCAGAATTTAACAAAACAAACAAACAAACAAACAAATACAATAGTAAAAATTATTCATAAATTATAATAACTGTTCCCAAGAGGGCTGTGACTCCTTAAAGCTAAGCCTTACTGGAACACAAACTATCCACAGATCCTTGACATAGAGAAATTAGGATAGGGAGATGTTAATATTCAAGGAAAAACATTTTCCCTGAGGTCATGGAATCACAGAATAGCTGAAGCTGGAAGGTACTTATGGAGATCATCCAGTCCAAACCCATGCTCAAAGCAAGTTGCCCAGGCTCTTGTACATTCAGTTTTTGTCTGTCTCCAAGAATGGAGATCTCACTACCTCACCAGGCAATCTATTATAAAGATCAATCACTCTTACATTAAAGAAATGTATACTTTTTTCTTGTATTTACAGTTTCAATTTGTGTTTCAAAGTACATGAAAATGCTCACGTACAAATAATGGAAAGTAGGTTCTCTTGAGGTTTATTTTCAAACCAACTGATTTCCGTGTCTCAAACTCTTTCAGTAATGTCTTTGCACTTCCCCCTAGGACGTCAAGAACCTTTTTCTTTGTAACCCGTCTAAGATCTAAAGCTGTCAGGAACTCCTAATCTCTGTTTATACTATCACCTTCCTCCTTACTGTCCCAGACTCTACCTGTCAGAGATCTTATCCTGTGTGGGCATCTTCATTTGTCTTTAAGAAGAGAAGTAAGGCTGCTGTCTGTCAGAGAAACAGACAACACAACCACAGTCTGATGGCAAGGCCCTCTGCTTAACAGAACATGTGATACTGTTTGCAGAAAAGAGAAAATGAACAAAAAACTTGCAGGATGCTATATGAGAAGTAACATCTTTAACACTTCTGACTTGTCATGATGAATACTTTGAGTGTACAGTTGGATAATTTTGATGCTGAAGTATAACACTTATTATCCAATCACCTCCAGGCCTCTTGGAGTACATACTTTGAAACAACTTTGAAACAGTACTTTTTCTCCTTCCTTTTTGCTGTGAAAAAAAGTGATTTGTCATTATTTCTAAGAGTGTTTTTGTTTAAGTGGAGTTGTATCAAGCCATTCCCCTTTTGATAGTTTACAAGAAACAAATGAAAGCGCTTTGAGTTATTAGATTATTGCAAATAAAAACAAATTCCTAAGAAAAATAACACGTGAATTTATGAGTAAATTAAAAAGATAACTTGTGCATGTATGAGCATGAAGATCCCTTGACACAACAGACAATAGCATTCCAAAGAAGCTCTTATTGATCGTATTGTCAATCATGTGCATGGTGAAGAGCTGAAAAGTACTCATTGACTTGATGGCTGCTGCTGTTGCAAAAAAAAAAAAATCTATTTGGTCAACAATTCATGTTCCTGTAGATTTGCATAATAAAACATAAAGCTTCCTAGGAAACACCAGAATCTATTAATCTATGAGGTCAACCATCATACAGTCTAGCCACGTGGGATTCACTTCACTTTTCAGAATTCCTTTTTTGAATGTATGTGAATAGATTTATCTTTTTTTTTTTCTTTTTCTTTTTTTCCTTTCTTTTTTTTTTTTTTCCTGAACCAATATATGAAGAAAGAAAATGAAATGTTAAAACACCACAAAACTTCAAATTACTTCCCCTTTCATTATAATAATTCTCATAAAACACTAGATGTTTTCAGGTGTGCAAGTACTAGGACTGATGTTCATATAACAGTGGATAATAAGAAAATAACAATTTAAAAGATGATTGAAGAGAATTCTATTACTTGTGAATGAATAGGAATAAAAGATGAATTACATTGAAGCCTTCTCTGTGTCACAGTATGTTAAGTGCAAGTAGCAGGAGAAGGGAAGATAATTTTAGCTCTTTAGGGTGGGCAGTGAAAAATGACTAAAGCAACAGTAGTGCACACACACATGCACACAAAAATGTGTCGCTGGGGTTAGCACAGAGAAATTTGTAGGAGAACAACCAACCACTACAGCATAAAGAATTTATACCATTTGTCCAGTGACTACATGTGGAAATGCATAAATCTTACAACTGAGGAATCCTTCAGTTAGAGTAGTGAAATTATCCCCTCTCCTGTTCAGTACTAACTTTCATAAATGCATTTTGAGAACAATTCCTGTGCCTCTGAGAGGATCTAATATCAGCCAGCAGTTTGTCTCTTTGTCAAAATGGATGTTGAGGTTGAGACACAACTTCATATGCAAGGCCTTGTCACATCCTGCCGTCTGACGTCTCTGCATGAGGAGGACTTGGTTTCTAGCTATCTACAGTTTGCATTGTTTTTTTAAATTCATCTAACTGAAAAATAGTCATTAACTATGTATAAAAATGTATTCATCAAACAATCTGAGAAAGAGAAAATTAGAAATTTGTGAGCCTTGACCAAATACTTGAACTCAAAAAAAAAAAAAAAAATCTACTCAAATGTGAACAAAAAAATCAAATGTTATTAAGGTTCTCCAGAGACTGCTAAATCCCTCCTGGTGTGTCCATATATATATATATATTTTCCACTCAATACTCTAAACAGAAAAGCCTGCAGCATCTCCCAGGTATGCCTTGCATGGAAGAGCTAATTTATGAAGTTCACTGGAAACTTGGGTGGGAAGCAATAGGGACTCCGAAGTGCTCATTGCCAGTAAAATGTAAGCTATATACTTGCCAGAAGGTTCAAGAAAAATAATTAAAAACCAACCAACCAAGCAAACATAATTTATTAAAGAAAATCTCATACTAAAGTAATGAAGAAAGAAATATAACTACTTTCAAAGCAATATTGAAAACTACATTGAAAACTACAAATCGTCTTCAGCATCTTCAAACGTAGGACATTTCTACCAGTAAACCTGGGAAGTAAGGCTTTAATAAAATAGCCAATCACCTTCTCTTTATTCAGCCACCTGATTAACAAGACACATAGGTTTAGATCTATGGTTGATATACTTTTTGATGACGTACCTTAGGATTAGATACTTATGTGGGGACATGCTATGTCTTACTAATGGAGTCATGGCCATCAAAGACTTGTTGGAGAAACCAGAGACCACAGATTATGTAATCAAGTATAGCTTTCTGTACGAAGAGATTAAGAAATGTTTAGAAACAAAAAAAAAAAAAAAGAGGCAGTGGGACACCTATTTTACAGTTCACCAAAAAGCAAGAATGTTCAATTGACAAAAGGAGGCATTTGTGGCATGTAGAATATATATATATATATTCCTATATATGTATATATATATATATCTTAAATGAAATGTACTAGTAAGGTGGAAAGAACTCTTTGAATAGCTCAAACTAGAAAAAAGAAAACACAGGCAGAGGAGAACAACTCACTGTTGTGTAGGGAATATTGTATTACTACTATTCCCCCCCCACACACCTCACTTTTTCTTTTTTTCTTTCAGTTCTGTGATCTTAGATCATTCAGAGCTTTATTAGTTTACCCTTTATTACAAACTGTTGACTACACTGGAAATCCAAGGATCATCCAAAATTGCTTTAGGCAATTTCAACGCGAGGTTAAAACAGGTTGTTCTGAGACATTCCAGCATAGGACAGAAGGAACTGCCCTGCAGTAAGGGCACTACCCTTGAGACCAACCTGGATAAATAATTTTGGTTCTCTGGACGTGATCAGTATCAGCTTCTTTTGACATGCCTGTGGCTTAATGAGTGAAGAGTCAGATGTTTCAGGATGTAAAAATCTCAGATTTAAAGATGACTTTCATATGGGCAGTTGAAGTTAGGAGCAGAGAGGTGTTTTGCATAGATAGCTAGATGCTGGCTTTCTGACAAGTGACATGTAGGAAGTGTGGGGGTCCAAGAAAAACTCCTTAAAAAAATACAGATTTTCAAATGAGATATAAATTAACAGCCTAAAAATAATCATAAAAAAAAAAAAATATTGCTTAAGAAAAAAATGCAGTATACTCCACCTTCTTTCACACTAAATGAGGTAGCAGTTCTTTGTACTGCTGAGAGAAAAACTCTTCCCAAACAAGTCAAAAGCCGGCAAGCATATCTTGAATTTTGCCCAATAACCTGGAGACCAGTTACCATTAACATTATACTCAATTATTAAGACAAATGAAACCCTCTTGCGTTTTGCCACACATGAGATTGGTTTGGGGTTATTCACGCCTGTAGTTCTCTTCTTCTAGAAGGCTAACAAAGTGTATAGAAAAGGACATATACAGAGAAGACATGAGATTTGTGTGGAAAATACTTCAGTAAAAGGGGAAGAGAGCTGACTTTTATTTGATGCAGCTGCTGAGTTATTCAAGGATATCACCCTCTGACTGCACTGTCATCGGATACCTTTGAAAGATCCCCAGGGTGAATGACAGAGTGGGTCAAGAATGACCGCGTTCAATTCCCTTTTTATTGTTTTTCATTGTAATCTTATTATCTGGTGATGCCATGTGTCAAAGTGACATTGTTTGACAACTGCATCAAATACACAGAAGCACAGGACTGCGTAAGGAAAAATCTGTGCTTCATCCAAGCATTTCAACCTGCTTTGGAGACTGCATGGACATTTCTAATTTCTTCTTTCTCTATCAGTGCAAATAACTAATAGCTTGAGTAGCCTTAATTAACCACACTGTGCAATGTATGATTTATCAAGTAGCTGGATAACTAGTACATTCATGGCTCGAAACAATGAACTCAGAGTTACAATAACTGAAAAATCTTGTTTTAATTTTTATTGTTAGCCACTCCATTGCCAGTGGGTATGGAATCCATTGGAAGAGTGGGAATATGGATTATTAACTCATTACAGACAATTTTGAAAAGAGTGATTTTGTTCTACCAGGGCTTTTGCATTTTGGCCACATATTTAGGACTGAAGAATAAATAACAAAATCTGTTTACTTGACAGGATTTCATTTAAAGTTCTTTGCAATTATCAGTTTCCTACTTTCCTTCAGAACAGGATGGAAAACTCACAGATTGGTTGTGTTTAAGGAAGAGGTGCTATTTTAAGGGATCTCTCAGAAGGTTCTGTAGAGATGGGCCCAGAAATCCAATACAGAACATAAATTATTTACCTGTAACCACATAATCAGGGTCATGCCGAAAAAGGAACCCAACAAACAGCAAGGTGCTGTGAGAGGTACTGTCAACATTTCTGTTAATAGACTGTCTCTCAATTTGTGCCCCAGCATGTGTGATGACTATTGTATTGCTGGAGGTGATGTCTTTCAGATGAGATGGAAAATGAGGTTCTGACTACATGGAGTCACTAATGATCCCATGCCAGCCTCTGTAAGAGCAGGAGATAACCCAGGTGTCCTGAAAGAGCTCTGTGTCAGATAATTACATTTTACTGGTCTAAATTGCCCCTGGGGTTTCAATTAGATATGATATTCCTAGCCTATTGCACTAACTGTTGTGTAGTTTCACTGTTTATGGATAAGATACTACCATTTCAGGGAGACATGAGTCTTTATTTTGGGGATTAACATTTGTAACATGAGATCAGTCCTGTTTTTACTGTTGAGTATACGTTTATTGACATTTTGAAGAGTGGGATCAGAAGGACAGAAGGCCAGCAGAGCAGAATGAAAAGGGAAAAAAAACACCAGTAAATTAGGATTGACTTTTTTTTTTTTTTTTTTTCCCAACAAACTAATAAAATAAAGCACAAGAGGAATTAACAAATGTTGTCAGACCATGGAAAACAGAATGTGTACCAGTGAGGAAACAATGTCTTAAACAGGCTCCTAAACCACCAGGTGTAATTCTACTTGTATTACTGTCTTAAATCCTGTGCAGACTACATGTAAAACCATGGCAAAAAAAAAAAAGAAAAAAAAAAAAACAAACATAAAAAACAACAAATATATATATATATATAAACAAATAAACAAACAAAACACCACACCATAAGTTCATAGTTGCTTTCCTTGCAGACACATGACAGGATCCTAAATGCAGTTTAGTCCAAGCCAAAATATGACAAAAAAGAGATGAATCATGACTAATTTTATTAAACTTCAGTTACTACATGTGAAAAATGTGGTAGCATTTGCTTAAGTTTATGCTGAGAGGTGAAAGGTGCTCATGTGTGAAATTCCTTAGCTGACATTTAAAATGGTGTTTATAGTTTGGAAAACCAGATAATGGTTTAGTCAAAACAAAACCAGCCAACTCAAGCAACAAAAAAACCCCACAATACAGTTACATAAGAGACAAAAAGAAATCTAGATGTCACATTACTGTCACATTACATCCACATGAAATTAGACTAAGCAGCCATTTGTAGCGTGACACTACAGAAAAAATGATTGAGACCTGTGTATACAGATGTGTCATGTCCTTGATCAGTCTGGCGGAAAGTTTCTCTGGGTACTACTTTGCATCTGAAATAATGCGCATACACTATGCCTGTCAATAACAGGGGATAAAAAAATAAAGAAGGACAAAAACTTAATCAAGTTAGCAGCTGTTCATGGAAGGGGTTGGAAACAGCTCATGATTAAAGGTCTGAAATGACTGAATAATGAGGAATAATTAAAAGGCTAATTTATGACTAAATATTTAATTTTGATGATGGAGGTCAATGGGTGTTTTGTCATTAACTGCAAAGGAAGATGCATCAGCCCTCAGGAGAAGAATTTTTACCACTATTTTTTTACCATCAAATTACCACATACTGTTTTTAATTTTATGGATTAAAAAAAAAAAAAAAAAAAAAAAAAGGGTTGAAAAAAAGTAGAGAAAGTGGTAGAATCCCAGGTAGTGAGTGTGGAATGAAATGTGGAATGAAAGTGGAACTTGAAGCAGTGAAGTTGTCAAACGTAGTTGGTCTCCTCTATGATTATTTTATATGAGTTTCTGTGATTAGTTCAATATCAAGATTGATTGTTGCCCTGGAGACAACACGGTATCTTTGTTAGCTTTATGTTCATTCGAAGAGCTGGTGTAACGTTAGGAATAACCATGCAGTGAAAGTCTTTATTCCCGATTTAATAATTTATTGTAATTTCAGCAAGGAGATTTTTCTTAAAACTGTTCTTTTGCAGTAGTTCTTAGTAGTTCTTTAGTAGCATGTGTTTAAGTACATCTCATGATATGAAATGAAACAAATCCCACCCTCCATATCCCAAAGTACTAGCTCATATGACTGTAAGGGCTGATATCTCCTTCCTTCTATTACAGAATTACACTCAACAAAGTCCCAAGCAACTTTTCCTGACTGGATGTCAGGAAAAAGTAAGTTGGGCATGAGTTTGGACAAGTTTACCTCTGGAGATCCCTCACAGCATTCATAAATAAATAATAAATGAAAAATAAGTGAAATGGCAGTAAATGAAAGCAAACGTCCTTCTAATAGTTATAACGTGTTAGTACATCAGTACATTCACCATTCAGGAAAACCAGTGAAAAGGACATATTCGATTGTTTTTCATGTCTTTACTACTACCACTAGTTTCATTAAAATATAATAATAATAATAATAATAAAAACGAGACTGACTCTGTATATATGAGACTGACACTGTATATTAGGCCACTGCTATTTATTTCCCCTGACAGAAAATAAATAAATAAAAACAAACAAAAAACAAACAAACAAACACATAACATTCTCTGCTTTCAGGTAAGATTTCATGCTCTCCTTGTTATGTATCTAACTTATTTTCTTATAAAACTAAACTTAAGGTCCTTATTATTCATATGTTCCAAGGTGAGCACAATTTAAGAAACTTTGTTGAACCACAACCTCAGTTTGTCAAACAGCTGAGCCTATTAAGTTGACAAAATTAGAAAAGAATAATTAGGTAGTCAGGAGGAGAAAAACAGGCTGCAAATTTCACCAAGAGCAAAAGGTGTATCACAGGGAAATAAATAGAAGCTCCTATTCTAAACATTGTTTAATAACTATTCTCTGTCCAACTGACCCTGAACTAATCTTTGGTAGTTAATAGAGTTTTTCTATTTAAATGCACAGCAAATCATAAAATTGTTAAAAAGGAAGTACTGAGTTCTGGAAAATATATTAAATCACATAAGGGATTTTCAGTTTTATCATGAAGAGAAGCCAAATGGACTACATTTTTGTAACAAACCAGGATACATTTTAGTTATATTATCTTCACAATCATTCATTCTATCTTCTTTTTAGCACATATTTTACTACAGAAATTTGTTTTAACACAAAACAAAATATCCTTGACCTCAGTTATAACACTACTTGTGGCTTTCAGCTGGAAATCAGTCTTCCATTGCATTAGGCATTGTCCAACTCATAACAAAAAGACTATCAGAGTCAGATCTTTCACTCAAAAAAAAAAAAAATTAAAAAAAAAAAATTGCAGACTTAAAAACCTTGTAATTCAATGTGAAATGCATAAGGACTTTCTGAGTGAAAAAAAATTGTATGACAAAGAAAATACAGAAAAAAAAGAAAAAAAAACACCTTTGGGGACAAAGTAATGAAGGTCATATGAGTTTTATAATCTGCATTTCGCAAATAAACCTGACTGCTACAGCTGTTGATTATTTCTTTCATTATTATGCGGAAATGTAGTCTTTTCTTTTGACCAACCATTAATGCTTATTTCATTTTTCAAAATGTGTGTGAATTAATGATATGCTAAGCAGGGTAATGATTTCAAAAAGAGACTTTACTAATCCTTTAAATGTTTATTCATACTAATTGAGCTAAGAGGAAGCACATTATTATTTGTTATTAGAGCTAGAAGCATACTTATTGCTGTCCCTCTTTTAATTCAAATTATTAAGGAATCTATGATAAACCCAGCATCAAAGCTGTGATAATGAAGAATAGTGTTTTTTTTTTTTTTTTTTTTTTTTTCCTTTAGAGCAAAATGAATTTCTTCAGAAGCGAATAGAAAATTACAGTGAAAGGCAAATGTACATTTCTCTTACTTTCTAATTCAAATCAATGATAATTTCCTATAGATAACACAGATTCAAGAAGGTTTATCTTGTAGTTCATGCGGCCTTTTGTTTTTCCATTAACAAAAATTGATAATTATGATTAAATCTCTTTAAGTTATTTATGAATTTATTAGAGATAAAACCTTTCAAAGAAGCTTTTGAAGATCTAACTGCCCTGTTGAATTCAATAGGGATCTTCCTATTAAATTTGATAGCCCTTATCTCCTTTTCAGGGTGACAGGGTATTTGGCCATGTGAAATTTTAATTCAAGTTGTCATGGGAAAGATACGGAATGAGTCTGAAAATCCTTGGTTTGGTGTATTCGTTCTTACTAATGTGAGCAGCTACATGAAAATTCCTAGAACTCCTCATGCAGCCCTGTAGTCACACAATTCTATATGTAGTTACTGTACAGTTAAGGTGGGAAAGGTTGGTTGAGCATCTCTACTTCAGTGTTACAGACCGTAGAACTTTACTTAGCTGCCACATGCCAGACCTGGTGTCTCGTCCAAGATAAGGCAGATCCTATCACCCTGGTGCTCAGACTCTGCTATTAGCTACATAACTGGGGTTAGCTCCACCAAGTGACAAAGGGCAGCATCCTTCTAACTTGCTCCCATGGATGCCAAAGCTAACATTTTGGCTCATATCTCTCACTCCCACATACTCTAAAACTAGAAACAGGTAGCGTCTCGAAGCAGAAAATCTTTACCAGTCAGTCTCATTGGTTTCCTAGGGATCTGTTTTGGACATGCCCTGAGATGTCTAATACTTACACTAGCCTGGGCATTCATACAGTAGATGTTTTTTAGCTGTTGTACCTAGAGGATGCAAATCAGATGACATCATGATACATCTTCTGTATTGAACCCTGGTAAACCACAGCCAAAGTGTTTCTCATGCCCATTTACACTATAACCTAGAGATGGATAATTCACTTGAGGCACTAGAGGATCTCTGTGTCTTAATTCTACTGGAGGTCTTTGTGTTTGTGTCTGCTGTCATCCAAGTAAATGCTTTCATCTACAATCTACTGAGTATTCTGATATTTGGGTCTCTCATTCCTTCCCAGTGAAAATTGCCTGGGATAAGCAGTAAATATTAATGTGTGGCAGCATAGCCAGAGAAAGTGTGTGCGTGTAACTAATCCAACTAATCCTGTGGCCTTTAATTAAACCAGATAGGAAAGAAAACATCTGGAGTTTGGTTCAAGTTCAGTAAATACTTAATATAAAACTATGAATTCCAGTAAGTCCTAGATTCCTCTATTCTCCTGTAGTCATGGAGTATTTACTTTTGTTAAAAAACAAGATTCTAGAGCCTTGCTAGGGCAGGAAGTATATCAAAATAATCTAGGTATTAGACAAACATTAGACATGCAGTTTAGGTGACCTGCTGACTACTTGGTTAGGCAAAATGCCTACCTTCCTATCTGCCAGATATATTCTGTATGGAAAGACAGGTTTATGTGTTTATCTCCAAGGGAAACACACTGACTGTGAATCTAGAGATGAAAAAGCATATAGGAGAGATTGTCATCTAGGCATTTTGAGTTAGTTCATCCTAGCTCAGCTTGCCAGTGGATTCCACAACACAGCAGACACTAATTGCTGGAGGTTTTGGCATTGTTTTATCTTTCCTCTCAGTCTAGACGTCATCTGAACTGAAGAGGCTCCTGATCTCTGCATTGGAGATCTTAGTCCAGTTTTGTTTTTGTCATGGTAAAGGTGGCCTGTGTACTTATATGAGCAAAACCTTACAGGATCGAAGGCTTATACACGTGCAGAAGTGAGAACTACGACTGTTTTATTTCTTTATTTGACTCTTTCGCTTTCTTTCTTTGATTCTTTTAGATAAAATGGAGTCCTGTCATTCTGGATCAGTACACTGATAGCTCAGTGGGATTCTGTGCCAAGGCTCTTTTGATAAACTTAAGCACCAGGCTTTCTTATTGCAATCAGTCACCTTATATTTAGAAGCCATAAAAGTAGTAAAATTAGAAAAGACATCAGTGATGTAAACAGGAAAGAAATACATTGGAGAAAGATTTGTAATGGGGAGCCACATTTGTGTTTTTGGCTAAGAGTGACCATTATTAAAACTACAGTTAGTGTGGAGCTGCAGCTATCAAGGAGCTAGAATAATTTTCAGGATCAATAGCAGAACAGAGAACAGTTCTCAAACCATTACAAAACTGTTATGGTATATGAGATGTTATGGGACCCTGTAGCAGTATCCTCAATGACAACTGTTTTAGGCTGGGAGTGTTTTGTTTGTTTAAATGAACTACTGTGAATAGCACTATTTATGTGCTCATGTGGAAAAAAAAAAAAAAAAGAAAAAAAAAAAAGAAAAAAAAGGAACATTTGGAGGAGTGACTGGAAGCATCAGAGCTTTGCTGTGGAAGTGAAAATGAGCCATGCCTGGAGCTTGGCAGGGCTGTCTGTAGCAATCTTCTGAATTCCTCTCTTTGGGGTTTTATATTGTTTGCTTTGACTATAGGATCTGAACTGATCCTACAGAGATCAACTGCAGTTACTACTGAGTTATTTTTAGGTTACAAACTTGGTTTGAATTATGAGTCTTGGCTTACATTTATATTCGTTTTGTCTCATTTTGTTTTGTTCTTTTTTTTTTTTTTTTTTTTTTGTGCCTTTTATTAATGAATTCTTCAATCAATGTCCATATCTTGTTTTGCCTTTGACAAAGAACCATGTAATTATTTGTTTTACTGATTTTTATTTATTTGTTTGTTTATTTTTGTGGGAAGCTGGGGATTTTATCATTTATGGATTTAGTCATTTCATTTTTTATTTTTTATTTTTTTGAGAATGTTTCTGGAAAGGAGTGTCTCATCTTCTGACTAAAATAATTCAATGTTATTACTTCTCTCGTTGCCATGTGGAACTATTGGTGTTCTCTGTATGGCCAGAAATTAATGGCCAGCTCTTTCAAATACAGTGTGAACATGTGAAAAATGTTTTTTTTTCTTTTCCTTCACATTGTGTTTATGTTGTTATTATTGTTACTACAAATTCAAGAAGATTTTTTTTTTTTTCAGTATGCAGCAGAAACTGTTTATTTTAATATTTTCATAATATCCACTAAAGTTAGTTTGCAAGTACTGAAGGGACATAATTTCCCATACTATAATGCGCTAGCTTCTTCCAGCCTTCTTTCAGTATTGCAAGTGCCATAGTAAATTATGAGATCATGACCTTCAAAAGACTAAACCCCCGGATTAAAAATAAAATAAAATAAAATAAACTTAAAATGTACTTTCTATATGGCACTAAGAGCTTTGCAGTGTGTATAAATGTTACTGCAACATCAGTCATTGTCTTTCACAGAGTGATAATCTGTATTAACTAATACAGTCATAGCTAATAACACAGACAAAGGGACAATGTGGGTGGATAGTTTACAATTCATTTACTCTCACAAATTCACTAAAGTATTTGTGACTAAATAATTCATATTAAAATATCAAGAGGGAAGGAAAAAGAGGGGGAGAAACTAATAACATTAAAGTCTCATAAAGAGACAAATATAACAATCACAATGCTAATTATCCATACTATTACTGCAATTCTCAAAAGGCTGATTTGGTCTGAGCAGAGTACAAATAGATGAGTTCTGAAATTGTATTTGATTTTATTTGCTTCTCATAAGTATTGCCATTTGATCAGCAGTAATAAAAAGATTAATTGTACACATAAAAAATATATGTTTTTGTGTATTCAGAAAAACAAACAAACAAACAAACATCAAGCTCTCAAAAGAAAAGGCGTACAATACTCAAGATTTCTTGTGTAACCAGCACAAGTCAGGGTGTCTTAATCATCTTGTTGATGACTTTATATCTGCTTATCTTCTGCTACAGTCTGTGCTTATGGCGTTAGCTCTGGACATATATGAAGTAATTCAGTTTGGCCCAGCTTGTGATGCAAAATGTTTAAGAGCAGCCATTTTACATTTAATCTGGGAAGATCTCACATGTGGAGAGCTGATATTCAAGAATTAAACTTCTTTTAACTTGGATGTGTAACTGAGCCCTCTTCAGACCAGTGGGATGTTTGAATTAGGAGAAAATAATTTATTCTCCTCCTCTTGCCCCATCCTAGCACTGTTTGGTTTGTAGGCTACATCTACTCTGAAGATGAGCTGGGGTGACCACGCAAGACTATGCTTTACAAAATTCGATCTTTATTCATTGAGAGGTAAAAAGACTTGTAGTGAAGGGAAGGAAGAAAACTAGGAGAGGTTTCAATCTAAAGACCTGGTTTCAATTCCTAACAGAAGCAAAAATTCCATGGATTTACTTAAATTTCTAAACCAATCAAAGTTAGCTATTACAAAGACAGTCCTACT
Source organism: Stictonetta naevosa (assembly GCA_011074415.1). NCBI lineage: Eukaryota > Metazoa > Chordata > Aves > Anseriformes > Anatidae > Stictonetta > Stictonetta naevosa. The sequence goes on along the minus strand of CM021697.1, from coordinate 195,909,055 downwards.
ATTCCAGGCACCTGGTCTGATATTCTGGGTCTATGCTGGTAATGTACTCCCAGTTGCATCTAAAGCTGGTTTGAATAGTTCTCTGAAGAGAAGTCATACTGCAAAAACTCTACCTTACCTAAAAAAAAAAAAAAAAAAAAAAAGTTTATTTGAAAATAAATAATGGTAAGTTGGAAAGCAAAAATTGATGTTTCTTCACTTTTCATTAAAATCCCTAAACTTTAATATTCATCTGTAAAAAGAGGGATAAAAGTACCTCATTGACATACTCAAAGCACATCTTGCAGCACTGTAACTTCTAGGGTCTTTAATAAGGAGAAAATAAAGGCAGCAAACAATAACTAGATGATGCATGTTTTCTTAGTAGAGCATACTGGAGGAAGTGTAAAAAATGTTGCACACAGAATCATAGAATGGCTGAGGTTGGACATCTGGAAGTCATCGGATCCAATCCTGTTTATCCAGATATCAGAAAAAAATAAAGTCTTGTGTTCTTTATGTTGGACATAGAAACTGGGCAAACAAGCTAAGGAAATCAGAGCTAGTAGTATGTGAGATGTTTGTTGTTGTCATCATGCTTTGTTTTGCTTTGTTGTATTTTGAGAAAGGGGTTACAATGTGACAGACACAATACAGATTATCTGTACATTATCTGATGACTAATTGCTAAAGATATCCTGCAGAGTTTGTAAAAGGCGAGATGTTTCCAGGCTTATGACAAACAGTTGCTGGCCTTCTCATTTCACTATCAAGGTCTCAGCCAGAAAAAAAAAAAAGAAAAAAAAAAGAAAAAGAAAAAAAAAAAAAAAAGATGAAAATAAATGGTTGGATTTATGTATTCAGGCAAAAGATTTCAAGGCTTGCCATGTTGACATACCCTTTACACTCAAAACTTTGGAGTATTGGGAGTAGCCAAATATCAGTGCTGAAGTTCTGTTTGGAGAACCAGAGCTGAAATAATAAAATCTTAGACACATATGAAAAGCCAACAAACTAACACCCCATCTCCCCAGTGTGAACACAAACAAACACCCCCAAATCTTCCTGCTTGTACTTGGATGGAAAAGCCATGATTTTATTTGCAATACACAAATCACAGAAAATCCCGCCAATGTGACTCAGATATAAGACACTGAATTGCAAATGAACAGGTAACTGGGTTTACAAATGATTAAATTATGAGTCAAATGAACACTATACAGGAAAGGAACTTGAACAAAACTTATTTGGGAAATTACATTTGGATGGAGCAAGCTAAGTTAGTTTTTTAGAGATACCATTGGCCTTATGGTTTTGGCTGTTGTGTTTGTACCTGAACAGTTCCTTCTCAGTGTACTTATATTTACTATATTCCTAGTAAAAAGAAGTAATTACAGTAAATGTTTCTAAACAATAAAGAACTGTCCCACAAAACAAGAACAAATTATTGCTCTGAATTCCAAACTGCAGGTCACAGCTATTATTAAAGAAGACTGATTATTTCTATTAAACTTGCTATTAGTTTGTAAGATTTAAATTTGTTTGCATGATGTTCTTGACTCCCGAAGGTAAAAATGGTGTTAATGTTTAATTTGCAATTATATAAAAAGAGGCTATTTATGTGCATAAATGGAAAGCAATATATCTAACTGGTCACTTCTCTGGATCAATATACTGTTTGAATATGAAATTGAAAATATTTTCCAAAAATAAGGGTTGCATCAAAAGTAAAAATGATGTGTTTAGTGTAAATATGACTCCTGGAACAACTTCACTGTTGAAGAGAGTCATCACTCTTCTTAAACATCTTCACAGATGTAATTAACTAATGACAGAATGCAGAGCTTTTTAGAATACAGTTCAGTCATGCTTTTAAGAATTTTCACAGATTCCATCTTTAAAATCTAATTATATTTTATACTGTAAGGTACTTTCTTCTCCTAATCATTCCCTGTTGTAACTGAACAGCGCTATATTTAAACCTCCTCTGTATGCACAGGAATTCCAAACGTGGTCAAATGTTTGTAACATTCTGAAGTAGGAAAAGTAGAGAGGTGCCACTCTGGGACCTCACGTGTTTAAAAAAAAACATTCAAATATACTGTATTTAGCTCAAGCATTCAGTAGTGCATCTAATTAGACCTGAATCATATTACTATAAATGACTGCAACCAGGATATCAGCTTTTGGTGTTTTGTTTGGCTCTTATCTATCTGTGAAGACTCATTGAGGAACATTTGACAGGCGAAGAAAGGAGTAGGAGTATTCATGAAAGAACACACTCTTCCTGAATGCCATAGAAGTCAGTCTGTGCCTGGTTTCATATAGTGAATGTATAAGACATAAACATCTTGTTCACACTTCTTCATTTACTGATATTTTCAGTCCATGTGTAGTAGTCGTCTCTGACCAGACTAAATAGCAAAGTCCTAAGGTGAATAAATTCTCAGTATCAATAAATATCAATAAATATTTTCCCTTATTTAATGTAAATTTACCAGTATGTTTTGTTATAATACCAAATTGCCCTCTTTACAGGACTGTAAACCGTGGATGAGATGATCTCTTTGAACTCTTCTCTGAGACATTACAAACCCTTTGGTCTGGTCTCCTAGATCTTCTTTTCAAGAATGACAAAGTAAAGGTTAAACTTTACTGCTTTGGCTTCTTGAAATCCCAGGCAAATATTTCTTATAATGATGTGGATAAGAGGAGAAAAATTTCGATTATGGTGTTCTGTGCATACCATTATTCTCAATTATTCTATTAAATTTAATTTTATAGAGGTGTACGTCAGTTAAATGAAAGAAAATATACCCACAGAAAACATAAGGCATGCTGTTGTCTTGGAAACTTACTATACTTAGTCACTACAAGATATCTTTTCCATCGTGGTTCTTAAATGTAAGCAATTTATTGCCATAAAATTGTTTTTTCTTTCTTCAAATTAAGCTTTTTCTCTGGTAAGAATTCATGTGTGTACAATATATTTTTGTGAATAAATAATTTGTAAATAAACAGCTTGCAAAGGTCTTCACGTCTCAAGCTGAATTTTCCTGGGCAATTAACAGGGCATTTTTTTTTTTTTTTTTGGTCCAGACTAACCTAGATATTCCTAATACATCCAGATTAAATAGCCAATTTACAATAATCTTTCAGTTTGCCTTTCCAAATTGCAATAAGATAAAAATAAGATTTTATGTTCTGCTTTTGTTCATCAAAACCGATGAATTTGGAACCTTATTGACTATTGCCCATCTTCTAAAATAATCTGTGTGAAAAGAAAGAACTGGTCCAATAACTTGTTTTAATGTCACTACCTGCAATTCTGAAAATAGTTTTGGTTTTAATTGGAGATTCTTCATCATGTGATTTGCCTTTCCTCAGCTTTGTCACTGAAACAATCATTTTAAACTAGCGTTATAAGGAGACCTAGGCATGAACATCTTGCTGCATCTTAGGAGGACATTTGTTTCCAAGGTTGCTTGAATTCTCTATGGTGTGAATGAAAAAGATGGTGTGGCCAAGGATAGGATAAACTGGAGTTAACATTCTGCTTCAGGGATGTCTTCTGCTTTTTGCTTTAGAGCTAATATATATAACACAAATATAGCATTTTAGATTCTCTTCCTTCTGAGGTGTTCTTTCTTGGACTAGGTGTGCCTCCACTCCACATTTGGGCACTTAATTCTCTCCTTACAAAATCTAAGAAAACATGCTCTACAAATTCTCTCCTTTCAAAATCTAAGAACACGTGCTCTATAAAGAACGATGGATTCTGGTCCAATTTCTCTTAGGCAATACGTGCCAATGACACACAGTCAAAGTGAAAACTTCAGGATTTTCTAGTTGTCAAAAAAATGCATTTAATGATCACTGAGTTTAGCAAACATTCTATAATGCCATATGCTATGCATAAATCTCTACTTTCAAATTTTTTTAGTAGGGTCAACTATGATTATTTCTGTGCAAAATGTTATGTGGCTTTGGAACAAACAAACTTCTGAAGCCTGGCTCTTTCTTCCTAGGAGGCAGAATATTCTTTAGAGGTTGGAAGGTATTTTCTTCATTCCTACGACCATTGTGAGCCTGTAAAATTAACCAGGACAAGCAACTTTGCTTTGATTTGCTCTCTTTTCCAAAAAGTAAAATGGGAAAAATAATATCTCTTCTCAAAATTATTTGAATTTTACTGGTAAAATGGGCTAAAACCTGACATATTTCAGTTTTAGAATATTGGTTATTACATCCTTTTTCTTAGAAACAATGCAAAATATAGTAGTTACTCTAAGTGAGGTGCCAGATTTTATGTAGAAGTCAGTCTCATCTGCAATTCTATGGTTTAACTGCTAGGCAGAAGGACATGTATAGAAGGCATGTGCTTGAGAGGAGGATAAATAAATATATAAAAATAGAAATAAATAGTAACATAGTGACTCAAACCTTGGATCTATGCTTATTCAGACAGGTTTAAAATGTTCACTTTATTTCTTCTTCCTTGAGGTTTTCTGTTAGGCAAACAATTAAATCATATGCCTATACATTAAGATTGGTTTTCTCACAGATTAAATCTTGCCCTGAGTCAAAACTTTATTGAGAGTCAATATCTGTGCCTGCCCAGTTACTCCTAAATTCAATAAGTCCTGGTCTGTCAATATCTTCCTATCCTGCTTTTCACTCAGGATAATTACACACTCTCCCTGAGGAATCCCCCAGCCAGAGTCTCTATACTACTGTATTTTTGTATTTCAGTGCTCAGAATATCCAAAATTTGGTTTTATGCATTTTAGAACTGACTTTTAAAGAACATCCTGAGGGATGAAGTAATATTGAATAGCAGACATAAAGCTAGGTATACAAGTAGCCAGCTCTGTAATGTTACTATCTTCGCTACCTAGAGTTCACACAACAGCCTTGTCATAGGGAATTCATTCTGGAATGTCTTCATTTTAAGGGTTTCTTCTAACTGGATGTGTATATGTTGGTATCCTTTTCTAAATAAAATGTGAAATGTCATTCTGGATAACTGATTAAGGACCTGAGAAACTTTGAATTTGCCATGATTCATAATAAATAAATTCTAGTTGCAGCAAAAAATATGTTATACACAACAGGTATGTTTCAGAGACAATAACACAGATGTTATTTTTAGGGAAGAAACCTTACCAGTCAAGAAATTCAATTTTCTATTATCACAGACCACCACATCCTATATTCATTTTCATAAATGAAACTAATTTTATGTTATAAGGAAAGGATATTTTTGTGTCTTCACTACTGTAGAAATGGATCCTTGTTGCTTTGATGGCTAAGCCTTCTGTTTATTATTTTATTTTATTTTATTTTAATTTAATTTATTATTTTTATAATCTTACATTGAAGCTTTTGATTGCTCTAGGAGAGGCAAACATTTCATATGTCTTAAAATATACAATATATATAATCCACCCCCTGATTAATTACAATTTCTAGTGTCTGACAATCAGAGGTTTTCTTCCTCGTACTCTGAATATGAGAGTCTGTCACAAAAAAAAAAAAAAAAAAAAAAAAAACAGTAACAATAGTGTTTCAAAGACATTCAGAACATTGGAAAACATCTGCAATTTCAAAAGTTTCAGTTTCTTCCAGTTTTTGTCATTATAAATATAGAAAGTCATTTTTTCTGCCTGGCAGTCCCCACCAGGAGGAGAAGTGAAGTTGGAGACCACCATGGGATCAGCTACAGCATGCTTCATTTCAATGTAAGGGAACATTTTTACAGGAATAAATGTAAGGTAATTGGAAAAATGAATCATATGTGGATAAGTTGTTTGTATTGGTCATCTAATGTCTACCTTCCGCTGGAAGGGGAATGTGCTATATTGAATTAGAGCTGGCCCTATCTTTTGTGACCACTCGTGGTGTTTTAGAAGTGTCTGTTTAAACTGAGATCAATTCTGACAGACCTAAAGGTCAGTTGCACGAGGAGCACATGTTCACATTGTAAAGCACTGTGTATGTGAAAAGAAAGTTAAATTCTCCATTACTGAGTGCAGTTCATATATCTGGTAAGTATTATGCACTTATTTTTCTAAATGAAGCTCTTACATTTGGCACCCATGACAACAGATCATAAAACACTGACATAATTTAGTTTGGAGAAGTAATTGTTATTTATGGCATGTTGATTTTAATATCAAAAGGGTGTTGAGAATATTTCAAAAGGAAGAATTTAAAATTACATGCATTCTTGCTTTAAGATTAATTTGAATTTATTTTAGATTAGACCTGAAAAAGTGGGTTCTGAGTATCTCAATCAATGAAAAATAATTTTGCCTGCAGATTTTTTTGATTATTGAAGTGTGGGACTATGTATGCATTTGACAGATTCCCAAATCCATTGACAACAAACTTTTGTTGTACCCTTTTTGCATGAATACTATCTCATCTGTTTAACCTAACAGCTGATTTTTATTTTTATTTTTTTTAATAAAGCTAAGTGACTTCTTTTAAAGACAACCGCTGTTGGCTAAGGAAAAAAAAAAAAAAAAAAAAAAAAAAAGTCATTGTCAGTCTAGGCATTCATGCTTTTAAACATTGTCCTTGATTGAAAAATAGATGAATTATAATCACAGGAGAAAATGGTTGCTTATATGAATCTTTTGACCTTTATGGTAAGTTAATGTGAGATCTTTATAGTTTAAATCATTTATCTCATTTTAAGTGACTGGCATCTCCATTGACTCCTATCTACAGTCAGTGTCATCTTGATAGACAAGTGTTTCCTTAGCAATTCAGATACATAATTATACACTATGGCTGTGGCATAAAGGTTAATTTGAGAGTGTTTATATGAAACATTTCTTTTTGAATGCATCATCACTGTCTAGAAATATAATGTATTTTATGCCGGTCTCCCCACTATTTCGTCAAGTTTTCATTCAAAAGGAGGCAATGGATAGTATGTGTAAGTATACCAAGTATGAAGGATTACTTTCTGTGTCTTATATTTCATTATTTTTTGACATATAATATACATTAATCTCTTCAGGAATTTTGAATGAAGCATCAACATGAAAGTTTTAATAAATTAAAATGAAAGGACTAGATTGTAAGCTAACCAACAAACTGTATTGTTTGCCAGCTTTATTTCTGTGAACAGCATGACCTGTTCTAGAAATCTCTGCTTCAGGGCTGGATATCCCAGGAGCAATCCTAGCCAGAAAATGCTTTGCCAATGTAAGATTTCTGAGATTTGGGGTGAAGTGAAGACATTTGATAGATGAGTATGAGCCTCCGACATAATCCACAGGGAATGTATTCTCATACAGAAGGGAGAGTTAAAGTTATGGGGACAGTTCTCATTGCTCCATTGCAAGAGCAGACATGACTGAGTAGGGAAAACTGTACCCTTAAATTTTCCTAGAAAATGGAAAGAGATGACAAATTCTCTTCTCCTTTCCAGTACATATGTTGTTTTCTTTCCCGAGTTGCTGGTCAGCTGGGCATTGGGCCAAAGTATTTCTTGTCTGTAAGATGCTGTTATTTAGTGTGTTTTTAACATTGTCATGGCTCACTGCATGAAGAAGATAGTATTTTCAGCCTTTTATGATTGAACTTTTATTTTTTTGGAGTGCATCCAGTTGCAATGTGGAAGGGGGAAAGATAGCTGAATAATTTATTAAGGCAATAGTGCCTGGTTAGATTTTAATCATTATTATTGAAGGAGAGATCAATAAATCTGTGCTTTTACTCAGGATTTTGTTCTTTCCCTTAGGGAACCTGTCCTTCGTTCAAAAACTATTGTGTCATATGCTTTATGAGTTAAAATGGAGACATAATAAGAAATGACTTTTATTGCAATCTAACTATGAAATAATGCTGAAAGAGATCAATAGAACAATGAATAAAAAAGTAAAGATCCATAAGGATGATTGATGTCAGCTCATTCCTGTCTTTTCTTCTGCTATATAACTTAGGCTAGGAGAAGTTCAGTGTGAAGGTGAATATTGTCCCCAGTCTTTCTCCTTCTCTTTTTACTCCCTCTCCACTCCCATCCCAGTTCTTTCAATCTATAAGGAAAGTTAAACTGCAATCCAATTTCATGCTTTACTGTTTATGGGGAGGAGGTTCTAGGGTGTAAAGTTGGACTGATCAGATTTAGGCGTTCTGATTCTAGTATGCAGTTTCATCTGTGTCTTCTGATACAACTTAGATATGAAGTACAAACAGAAATTTGAGTACTGATAGTAGGTTAAGCTTACTATTATAACAGACAATTGTTCCTCTTGTACCCCAGTTTTCCTTTTTTTAAAAAAATATGTAGTGATAGTGGTTGTGCTTTTCTACTAGCTGCTATTTTTTTTGGTCAATTCAAACCTTCAAAAATTGGCTTTTTTATTATTTATCTTTCAGGGCAACAGTCTCATCTTCTTCCCTCATGGGGAGATCTATAGATTAATACAAGGTATTAACAATCATTTTTTGAATCTGAATGCTCTGGGGGCAATATGATTAGAATTTTAAGTCTCTTGATTAAGTCCAAAGCCATCTGACTTTGAATTATTTTGGAAAATTTGTTTTCTTTCCCCTTCTCCCCTTTCTCATTACAGAATTATATGAGAATTCCCATTATTGAAGACATATGAAAATAGTTATCAGCAAATGATAAAGTTGGAAAGATTGCAGGTTGGAAATGTAAGATGTTTGGGGATGCTTGTCTAGACTCTCAACACTGCTTTTAAGTGATGATTCTTTTAATTTTCCTTCTTATTATGAGTGGATTCCTATCATTGCTTTTGGGTGACAAGATTTTCACCAAATTATTGAATGGTGTGTTAAGATCCATTGAGAGGAAGCCAGAATGTAGAACCACAGTAAGATGAATAGGCTTGTTGATGCATTACTGCCATAGCTCTTCAATAATTACCCATATGTTCGAAAGGGTTTTGAATGTGCCTGTCATTCCCATGCTAATTATGGACTGTTGCAAAGCTCATTTTTCATTACTGGGATCATGCCGTGTTTATGGGGTTTGATGAGTTGTTTGTTCTGGGTTGATACATTGCAGTTTTTTTGGAAGTTTCACATTTGAATTGCAAATGGATTAGGGGGTTGTATTTTTTATTATTATTATTATTTTATTATTATTATTATTATTTTAACCTAACATACATTTCAGGTAGCATAAAAGACAAAATCTTACTGAAATAAACTGAGCTTAGTAGTTAGGAGAATAATCCTTTATCTGAAAATATTAGTTTCTGAATGAAAGAAGCAGAATTTTCAGACTTTCACATGTATTTAAATTGAAATATCTTCCTCTCCCTCAAACCTAGGAGATCTCCATTGCTACAAAAATCAACTTTTCCGTTGGGTTTCCTAAATGTTTAAGGGATTTGGAAACTCTGATCCCACTAAAATTAATTTTACTGGATAGTAATATCCTAGAAATAATTTATAAAATGATAGTTTGAATATTTTATAGCCCCTTTCATGTAGATGAGACTACACATATGTCACACACCATATAATAATATGTATATATACATATATAAATTGGCTAGAAACAGAAGTGCTGAGGTACTAACAGGTCAACTCCTGTTCTTACCTCTACCATCAGACTGGTTCCAAAGAGTGTTTATCAATATGGTGATGGACACTTCATATATATATGAATACAAATATATATATATATAAATTGTTATCCAATGACACTGAGTTACATGTTAAAAACATAAAGTTTATTCTGAACATTTTAAGTACTTATATAGAATATATATTTATGTATGCCTACACAAATATACAAGGGTACTGTTGAAGAATAATTCTGGTAAAATAAACCATTAAATAAGCTGATGAGATTTCTGATTCTACATTTACTGGGGGGTTCTCATACCTTGAAAGAAAGACTTGTCCTTATTTTCTGGAAATAGGAATGATACATATTTTTGGTGAAGATGAGGTCACAATTTTCCTACAAACTAAGAGGCTGATGCATGTTTTATGGTTCCAAATTTGTAATATTTTATTTTTTGTCTGCACTATAGTCCTGATGCATCTTCTAATAGACCTTGCACAGTGAAATCCATGGGTGATAACAACAAAGATTTACATTGAAGTCAGTGTCCTGTAATGAGACTCACATGAAGAAAGGGCTGCAAGAAGATAACTTCTCCTGGGTACCTACTCCTGGGTACCTACTCAAGAACTTGCAAATGATAACAGAACTTGTACATTTCCACTTTATGCCCCAGTGCCCAGAGCTGCCATGTAGCATCCCATGCACTGGGTTGGAGAAATATGCTGTTTGGATTCCTATGTAAAATTCTACCTGGAATTTCTCCTGACTCCCATGGTGATAAAAATTTAAACTAGTGGCTTAGCACCTACCCCCAGCCTCAGAAAACAGACTAAAAGTTAGGCACATCATGTACCTGTGCCTAACTTAACAAGATTATAAAAAGAGGATAGTGATCTTGTCCTGTCCATTGAGACAGTGATCTTTCACAGGGTGAGAACTCTCTCTTTCTATAGATTCTCTCTCTCTCTTTTTTTTTCTTTTTTTTTTTTCTTTTTTTTTTTCTTTTTTTTTTTCTGTATTGGATACATAACAGTTAAGTACCCACTGAGTAAATATCACTGAATGCCAATAATAGTCATGCATTTAACTCCTGGCTTTGAACATTTTTCAGTTAAATAGCAGTAGTAAATAAAGACATAAAAAGGCTTATCAAGACCTCTCCAGTACACTTAATCCAAATGATAGCAATTAAACTAGATCTATTGTGTGTTAAAGACATCCTGATTCAGATTAAAATTAAATGAAAATGAAACCCAAGGGAAAAAATAAAAAAATAAAAGTTTTTCCAACTTAAGACTGTCTTTAAAACAAAACTTCTAAACTGGTATTGAAATGTAATTTTATTTTATTTTATTATTATTATTGCTGTTGTTGTTATTATTATTATTATTTCAGTTTCTGGGCAGGACAAAAAATGAAAATAACTTGGTAGGAGATGCTGTTCTTGTTCAGCTTCCAGCTTTGACTAAATCAGAAAAACAAGAAATTTGATCAGTGGATTATTTCTTACAAGATTGCCAGGTTGAGAATTGCAGATTCAAGAGAAGAGATTTGTATGAGCATGTTTTAAATGTTAAAACAAAACTTGAACTTCAGACATAAGCCTTGTAGTCAATTCTTGCCCTAAAGTCCATTGTAGTGCAATTTATCATCAAGGAGGGATCACATATACAGAGGTCTATTTGTTTACTTTTTTTTATCTTGTAGAGGTTATACTTGTTTGGCGTTTATGTATCCCTTACATGGCTTAGCAACATAAAGTAATGTAAAGATCATGAGAAACCAGGTATTCCAAGGTAAAAAAAAAAAAAAAAAAAAAAAAAAAAAGGAAATGGCTATGAAAGGTTATTAGGTTATTATTATCCTTTTGCTTTTCCTATTATTTCACTGAGATCAGTAATAAAAAAAGAGAAAATGGAGGAGCAGCACAAGAAATACGAAGTCAGAGAACAATGTAATTCAGTAACTAAAGAGGTGGTAAGTATTAACTCTTTTCTGAAGACCTGAAGTTACTAGAACCATCCAGAGAGTGCTGAATATATGTATTTCCATTTATTTATTTATTTATTATTTCCCTCTGCATTGGAAAGAATAATATTTTTGCTTGCTTGTTCCTTTGCATAATCCCATCAGAACACATTCCACACCTCATTATTTCAAATATGGTCAATAAATTTATTTAGTACCATGACAGATTTTTAGATTACCTGACATTTTTTCCTCCAAATTCACCAAGCATTTACCATTATTATTATTATTATTATTATTATTATTACTATTACATGAGTCAAACTGTGTCTGAGAGCATTTCCAAACACTTATTGAACTGCGGCAGGCTCGGTGCTGTGATCACGGCCCTGGGGAGCCTGTCCCAGTGCCTGACCACCCTCTTAGTGAAGAACCTTTCCCTACCACCCAGCCTGACGCTCCCCTGTCCCAGCTCCATGCCATTCCCCTGGGTCCTGTTGCTGTCCCCAGAGAGCAGAGCTCAGCGCCTGCCCCTCTGTTACTCTTGTGAAGGAGATGCAGGCCACCAAGAGGCCTCTCCTCAGCCTGCTCTGCTCTGGTCTAAACAAACCAAGGAGCCTCAGCCTCTCCTCATAAGTTTTCCACTCTAAACTCTTCACCATCTTTGTGACCTCCTTCAGATACTCTTTTAATAGTTTTATGTCATTCTTATACTGTGATGCCCAAAACTGCACACAGTTCTGAAGATGACGTCGCACCAGTGCAGAGCAGAGCGGGACAATCCCTTCCCTTAACCAGCTAGCAATGATGTGCCTGATGAACCCCAGGGTATGGTTGGCCGTTTTAGCTGTCATGACATGCTTCTGGCTCACATTCAACTTACTGGCAACCAGAACGCCAGATCCCTTTCTGAAGGACTGCTCTCCAGCCTCTCATACCCCAGTCTGTACATACAGCCAGGGCTGCTCCTTCTTAGGTTCAGAATCATAGAAGCATACGATAGCTTGGGTTGGAAGGGACCTTAAAGATCATTTAACTCCCACCCCCATGCCATAGGCAGTGATGGCGCCCACTAGATCAGGTTGGCCAAGGCCCCATCCAGCCTGGCCTTGAATACCTCCAGTGATGGGGCTTCTGGGCAACCTGTTCCCTCCAGCCCTCTGATCATCTTTGTAGCCATCTGGACATCTGTAGCCATCTGTAGCTATCTGGACATGAGATAGATCCAGTTGTCCAAACAAAGATAACTGTTATTATATGAGATGCCCTGGGCTATCACAACTCACCCACAACTACCAGTTTTGCAAGGCAGAGTACTTTTTAGGTCCTGGGTCATATCTCTCAGCCTTGACTACGTATTCCGTGTACAAATGAGTGCCTCAGTAATATGCAATTAATATAGTGAGATAATAAAAAAGAGCTTATCATGTTCTCATGCTCTTGCTCTTGCAGAGTTAGGGGCAGAGGTTCTATTGCTCTTCTTGTTTATGGTATAATACAGGGAGGAGGCTTAGGCTGATGTATTTCATGATACTGAATATGCTTCTTTCCCTTGAGAGAACTTTATGTTAGTGTGAGGAGCCTTGCAAGTCACTAAGCATGTTCTTCCTCTTTGAGCTGTGTTTACATTGCATTGAGGAAAAATGAAGGAAAGAAAGAAAGAAAGAAAGAAAGAAAGAAAGAAAGAAAGAAAGAAAGAAAGAAAGAAAGAAAGAAAGAAAGAAAGAAAAAGAAAGAAAGAAAGAAAGAAAGAAAGAAAGAAAGAAAGAAAGAAAGAAAGAAAGAAAGAAAGAAAGAAAGAAAAAAAGAAAAAAAGGAAGAAAGAAAGAAAGAAAATATTATTTGAAATCATGCCAAGGTATTATTGTGAGAAAAGTACCTTTTTTTTAATTGTTTTATTTTATTTTATCCATAGCATATGGTATATCCATGGTATAATTTTGCTGGTTCAAAATTACATCGAATGTAAGCACAGGTGTTTCCTAATCACAGCCAAATGGGGAAAAATCTCTTACTTTATGCAGGTTGTTAAGGGCCCAGGTGGATTAATCACTGTCTGGCAGTTTCAGAGTCTGGTACTTTGTGCTAATAATCCATTATTGATGAGGAAAACAATTTGAAAACTTTAAAAAAATACAAATTCTACTTTTTTTTTTTTTTTTTTTTTTCCTTTAATGTGTGATGTATGATAGGATCAGTCAGTTCTGTATGCTGTAGAAAGAGGTCATCTGTTTCAGTTTGGTGTTCCACTGGATATAAATTTTCTTTTCATTTCCAGTTTAAATTTATTTATATAAGCTTCCATACTGAACTAATCCTTAAACTTCAGTATTTTCTCTAGAATTTTCTAGTTTTTCACTTATAAGCAAATACTGATAAGCAGTTCGGCATCATCTTCAGATTTAATTGCAACTTTGGCATTTTATACCTCTATCATTAGAAGTTAAAGAACTTGAGGAGCTTCTACTAATAACCTCCCTTTAACCAAAGTAATAATTTTAGCATCACTTCCTTAGTCTTCTTTGCAATCAGTTCTTTATCCTGACAAAGAGTTTACTTTTGTCCTATTTTAATACATTTTGTGTGTGTGTGTGTGTGTGTGTTAAATGGTTTCAAGGAGTCTAGATTCACTGCACTTCCTTTGCCAAAATATTACACAAACTATATTTCAAAAATCTGATATTTATCCATGATATTGGTTAAGTCTGTGCAATCCACTTTTGGCAGGCCTATTTCTCAGTCATTACCTTGTCTGTAATTATTATCTCTTCACAGAGTGTTCTGCTATCTTGCATGCTGCTGAGGTCAAATTCATAGGTTCGTTGTAGCTGAGATCACTGCCTTTTCTTTCTTAAGGCACAGAGATAAGAGCTGTACACCCTGTTGCTAAGCAGCTTTCTAATCTGCTTATTCAAAAAGAAAAAAAAAAAAAAAAGAGAGAGAGAGAAAGAGGAAAAAGTTAGCCATGGCATAGGAGTCAGTATAGATTTAAGTAAGTGTGATTTTAAAGCAAAATATTCTAGGCTGTGGCCATTTTACCCCAGAACAAATGTTCATTTTTTTTTCTGATTGAGCCTAATCTACTTTACTGCTTTTCATCCATTCTTCCCACCACTCTCTCTTCAGATGGCACTTGCACCAGTTTGATAATGAACTCTAGGAAAAACTTGCAAGCTGTAGTGAGCTTGTGCAGCTCCTGCTGGTTCCAGTTCAGGCTGTGTTTTCCTTGACATTCTTAGAAGAGCTGCTGTCCACAAAGGGACAGCTTCTGTGCTGCATTTTGCGGAAAGTATATCAGAAGATATAGCCTGAAGAAGGCAAGAAACATGATTCAATCATGGTTCGCATCCTTCGAATTCCGGTCCATTCAGTGTCTATTTCATAGTGGTCCTGGCTGATCACCATTAAGCTGCTCTGGCCAAGGTGTTTGGACCCATGTGCTTGGGACATACACATACAGAGGAAGACAGAGGTTCTCTCCAGCATTCATGGTGTTCAGGTCTCTCACTCAGAGGGTGTTCCCTATGCTCTGGATTTAACTCCTTTTGCCTCCCTTCCCACCATCAGTTGCTATGCTGAAAATTTTTATTGTGGCAAAAGCTAGTGTACCTTGTACATGTAGGACCAACTTTTTGTTAGTTTGTCAGTCTAATTAGTCCAGGCATCATAATTCTACCATACATAGTCCAAATTAATACAGAAAAGCCTCAATAATACAAAGCAAACAAAACCAAAAACAGTTATAAAGGAAAAACTATCAAGTACCCACACATTTTCCCAGATGCTCACACCATTGCAGCATCTGTGAAACAAAAGTGGGAAGGACTGTCAGCAAGTTGTCCTCATCCAAACCTATTCATTGATAGGATTTTGGTGCCTGTGTTAGTGTGTTCCTTCGTTCTCTATTTTGGGGAACACTTGGGCTTATTGTTATACATTTTCCCAGTTTGGTCTGTGCATGTGAGTTTCCTCTTCATTCTATCTCAATTAATTAGTTTTCTGTTCTCTTTCTTATATCTTAACAAATTTAATTAGACTGTGCTCCTGTAGTGACCACTGGTTCACCGCTGTGATTTGCATTAGCAGTCTGGGACCTCTGGTAACATCTTCATGGTCTTAAAAGCTTTTTTTTTTTCTTTTTCTTTTTCTTTTTCTTTTTTTTTTCTTTTTTTTTTTCTTTTTTTTTTTTTCCCCCTAGGAACATAGACAATTTAATCTACAAAGAGTAACTAATCATTATCACTCTGAACTCTCTGAACTAAAGTCAACCACACCTAAACCTGACAGCTAAAAAATTGCTGTCACAACTAAAACATGTTAAAATCAGTCAAGGACAAAACAAGCCTAGAGAAATCCTGAGAACTGTACTGTCACATCCATACAAAGCATGTGGCCTTTTACAGAATCATTTATAGAAGCATTTAGGTTGGAAAAGACCTGTAAGACCATCTTAGTCTAATGTTTTACTAGTAATTACAAAAACAAAAACAACAAAAATAACTTATTAGAAAAAATATTATTATTAGAATTATTATTAGAAATATTATTGCAAAAAAATATCTTAATAGGCTACATAGTGTACCACCCCACTCTGCAATCTGGATAGGGAATAACCCAGGCAGCTATACTTCTTTCCTTCATGCTTGTGAATATGATGACCAATTTATTCTGTCATCTAACATCATGTTGAAAGACACATTGGGTGCCAAGGAACAGCAGTTTGTACCATTAAAGGGAAACCTGAACCAAGACCAGCTATGACTTTCTATAGAGCAAATCCAGATAAGGGATGGAAAAAACAAACAAACAAACAAACAAAACCTAATAAATAAATAAATAAATAAAACACCTGCCCATGAAAAGAGAGGGTGAGTGCTTCTCCAGGAGACATGGCTCTAGAATGGTCTCATCTTTATTACCTGTGGCACATAATGTGTTTATTTTTAATAATTTGCAGCTGAAGCTACTCTAAAGAATATGACATTATGTTAAAGCATAAAGTTTTATTAATCAAAACAACTTGTATTTGGTATTAAGGCCACCGTGATTATCTAAGTTGTAAAATTTGCATGATAGTCATAATTTAAAATAAAATAAACATAGAAACAGGTCATGTTTCTGGAGTATACATTTTTTTTTTTTTTCTAAGTTAATACGTTCCTCAAGTGGATCACTGAAAAAAAAAAAAAATTACATGCACAGGACTTTTTTTTTTTTTTACTGTTAAAGCTTGTGAGATAATTACAGAATCACAGAATGGCCAAGACTGAAAGGGACCTCTGAAGATCATCCAGTCCAAGCTCCCTGCAAAGCAGGATTACCTAGAGTACATTGTGCAGTATGGCGTCCAGGTGGATTTTGAATATCTCCAGAGAAGTAGACTCCACCATCTCTCTGGGCAGACTGTTCCAGTGCTCTGTCACCCTCACAGTAAAGAAGTGCACCCTCATATTCAGCCAGAATCTCCTGTGCTTCGGTTTGTGCCCTTTGCTTCTTGTCCTGTTGCTAGGCTCAACTGAATAGAGTCTGGCTCCACCCACTCTCCCGACACACCCACTAATGACACAATAATAAAAAAATGCATGAATAAGTGTATTGGGTTTATGTGGCAAGGTTTTGGTAGTGGGAGGGGCTTCAGGGGTGGCCTCGGTGAGCAGAGCCCAGCAGCCCCCCCATGTCAGATCAGAACCAGCTCCAGAGGACTCAAAAAGGTACGTGGCCGCTGGCCAGGGCCAAGCCATTAGTGATGCTCCGTGGGCCTCTGGGCCCGCCCCCCAAGTCCTGCTGTGCTACAGCAGCTAGGAGAGAGGGGTGAGAACTGAGAGAGAAGAAGCCCTTTAACCCCCTAGGTGAGTGCCAAAGGAGTACACATTATTTCATATGAAAAGTAGTACTGAGATAAACTTTCCCCCAGCCTGACCAAGGACATGACACGTCTGTATACACAACTCTCAATCATGTTTTCTGTAGTGTCACACTACAAACTGCAGTTCAGTCTAATTTAATGTGCATGTAATGTAAAAATAACATGGCATCTAGATTTCATTTTGTCTCTTATGTAACTCTATAGGGTTTACGTAGCAAGGTTTTGGTAGCAGGTGGGCTGTAGGGGTGGCCTCTGTGAAAATCCAGAAGCCACTCCATGTTCGTAAAGGTCCAGTTTCATCCAGATCCAAAGGGACCTGCCACTGGCCAGAGCTGAGCCAATAAGTGATGTTGCTTGTGCCTCTGGGAAAGCATAGTTAAGAAAGGGCAAACAAAAACTGCTGCACAACAGCATCTGGGAGAGCAAGGAGCGAGATCCAGCCCTGCAGCCCGCAAGGTGAGTGCAGCAGGAGGGCAGGAGGTGCTCCAGGCACACAGCAGCAGTTCCCCTGTGGCCTGAGGAGAGGCCCCTCGTGGAGCAGGCTGTGTCCCTGCAGCCCATGGGTCCCACATGGAGCAGATCTCCATATTGCAGCCCGTGGAGGAGACCACTGAGGAGCAGGTGGATGTGGCCTGGAGGAGGCTGCGGCCCATGGAGAGCCCCCACAAGGAGCAGGCCCCGGGCTGGAGCTGCAGCCCGTGGAGAGGAGACCACACAGGAGCAGGAGGTCTGGGGGGAGCTGCTGCCCGTGGGGTACCCGTGCTGGAGCAGTTTGCTCCTGTGGGATGGATCCCACGGTACGGAGCCCTGTGGGAGCAGTTCCTGAAGAGCTGCTGCCTATGGGCAGCCCCCGCAGGCTCAGTTCAGTAAGGATGGCATCCCGTGGGAGGGACCCCACGTGGAGCAGGGGCAGAGAGTGACCGTGAAGGAGCGGCGGAGACAAAGCATCAGGGACTGACCACAGCCCCCATTCCCCATTCCCCTGCCCTGCTTTGGGGGGAGGATGTAGAAGAGGGTGGATGAAGGGAAGGCTGCTTTAGCATTCCAAGTCTATTAAGGCCAAAACAAACAAACAAACAAACAAACAAAGGCAAGCTCCAGTCTCAGAGATTCATAAATGGAAGAAAATATTCATTTCATATTTTGATTATAGTGCTGGCGATCCAACTTAATTGTTATTATCTCAGAGATTTGTTACTAGACCAATGATTATGTTCAGTGAAGGAACTGAACAACCAACAAAAACAAACAAACAAACAAACAAAAAAACCCACTATATTATTGAGATCAGAGCATTAATTTCATTGAAGAATATTAAGATTTTATTAATTCAGAAGCTTTAGCAAATAGTGTCAGTTCTCTGTGCATCAAACCTTTGACCTCCTGCTCTTTTCCATGAGAAGTGCTGAGCACAGTATGTCTGTTGCAGAGAATAAAAGCTGCTGTCAAAAAGCTGCCATTTCTTTTTGCACAGATGTACCTTTTCTTCATATTTTGCTTACGCAAAAATGGTATTGTGACAGAAAAACAGACAATCAGCTGGGCTTAAGCCAACAGAATTAAACAGACACATGCACTCCAGTAGCTACCCCTTTGATCTGTTGTATGTAGAAAATTTTAGCCAGTACTGTTAATTAACTTGGTTAGATTAAATTTATATCCTAAAGAAGAGTTATCTCTTCCCATAACACTGAATTCCCAAAGACCCTTTGTAAAAGATGCAGGTGCTCAGCACATCTCTAGATGAGACTTGCAAACTGCACACAATTTATACAGTGGTCTGAATTTCCCAAAGTGTCTTATTTTGTCTCACCTCTGTATTGGGCTGCTTTAGGACTTTTACTGCACTGATTGCTCCGTACACTTGAAAAACTGGTGATGCAGTCAAAACTGCTCAACTCACATGGTTTAAATTAAATCAGGATCGAAGTGCTGTATCGATACATTTACAACTCATAATTAAATAGCAATCAGTGGACTACACGTTCAAGATCAATATCAGCAGTACAACAAAAGAACCACATTACCATATGCTTAAAAAGTGTTGATGCTGCTCTGACAATTTGCTAATCTGCCTGTGGTGAGAAAGCCTCCCACGTACTGACACCTGCACAACCCAAGTGTGGGTCCTTCACTGCCAGCCCACCTGATGGGTGCAGGAACTTCACAGTGTCTGGTGAGGAGGTTGGTCCACCAGTTCTTAGAGGTTTTAATGTCAATGGGATAACTTTTGGAAGTGTCAAATTTGGTTTGACTGCAGTCCTGTTCATATGCCAACATCTCTCCCCACAGTGACAAATTTTCATGCATCTTTTATTCTTTTCAAGCAGACTCGTTTGGTAATCTGGTTCTATCTGTTTGGCGGTTGATGTATGCAAACTTTATAATTGTAATTTCCTTCCATTGTAATCAATTTTGGGGCAAACACCCCATCAGGCATTTTCAGATAATACACACATACATCTTGTATACATTCACAGTCTTATCGTATCATCTATTGTTATCCAGAATCATTTTGCCAGAGAGGATTGTGCAGAATTCCCCACAGGCAGGAAAAAAAAAAAGAGTTTTGCTGGACTGGGCACTTTGTGAGCATGTGTTTGTTTGGATAACTTCTACCATTCTGAAATCAAGGATGGGATATCTATGCAGTGGAAGAAGAGAAGCACACACAGATCCAACACCAAAACATATTCCGAATTAGATAGTTCACATGGGATTTTGCATTTTTCCAGGATCAAGTCCTGTCCTGGATCAGTGATTATAGAAACTGCACTTCAGGGCTCTGCTGCTCAATATAGCCCCTTCCAGAGCTTTCCTATCTCTTCCTTGTTGCCTAAAGAATTATTTTCTTGCCCTTATGAGTAAAGCCCTTTCAGATTTCAAACCTCAATACTTTTTGTGAATCAGAAGTCTTGTTTTCACCAGTCCAGCAAAATGTCTGCCTTTTCTTTTTGTGACCTGCTTTCAATCAGTAAATCAGCATTTCTTAGCTTTACGCTTAGCTGGCAATGCAGTATTGAAGGCATTTGGGTTTTTCAGCCCCATTTGACAAACATGAAAGAACGTCCTCTTCACAGATACATCATTCTCTAAAGCAAAGACTTTCAAAATCATTACTATGATAATTTTGCAGGTTTTCAATAGCAAATTTCTTCAGTTTTCTTTCTCATGTCTGTATTCCATTTTCTTTTTATATCATCTATAGATGAATAAATTCTTCCTTTTTTTTTTTTTTCCACTGTTTTTTTTTTTTTTTTTTGCCAAAAGCACTATAACTTACAACTTAAGAAGAAAAGTATAGCAATTTTCTATCCCTTATGCATGGCACTTTGAGCTTTACATTTTAAAGGGAAACCCTGGTTCACATTACCTGCCTGAAACAAACATTTCTTTAGTTTTAAACCTAGTCATCACCTCAGTAAAAATCCATCCATCTTTTATTTCTCTCTTGAAAAATCCTAGTCTAAAGTCTCTGAGCTAATAGAAGGACTTCTGTATTTTATCAGGTGATGTGTGCTAAAACATTTTTGTTCTCATATAGCAGATTTATGGACTATAAAAGCCAGAAGTACCCATTAAGGTGATCTAGTTTTGAGTTCCTCCTGAGTAAAACAGACTGTAGTACCTCATCCAGTGCTTCTTGCATGAAATTTAACAACTTGTTCAGAGTATGGCTCCAGAAAAAAAATAAGATTTAGGATTTTGTCATGTTTTGCAATTTTTCTTTATTGAATAGTTGTAGATTTGAGGTAGGCCCTGAGTAATTCGGTTTTAGGCTGGTGCTTTGAGTACCCTGAGTATTTTAGGGGCTGTGAGCTCTGTTACAGGGGACTTAACATCTCTAGTGTATAGTTTAGGGAGTTTGAGTGACTGATAGTGCAAAGGTTTTGCTCTGGGAACAAGTCGCTTGAAGATAAATTTTGCATTTGCTGACTGTTTTGCTAAATCTAGCATTTTGTTTTTTGGCACTTCAAGTCTTCAGCTGAAAACTAGGAATAATATGTTTTATCTCTGATTAGGGCTTTTGATGTAACTTCATCAGAAACTGTGGCTGAGCCTTAGAGACACTCGATGTTGCAAACTGGCATGGTATTTAGAAAATTGGTATCCTGTTTAAAGATAAGATCAGTGAAATATGTAAATGCAAGAGACTTGTGCAGAGCAAGCATTTCAAATTCACAACCTGTGTGGAAGGAACGGGTCTATGTATTTCCAAGATGTGGGGCTTGTTTTGAAACTTTAAGTCATAGAATCATAGAATGGTTTGGGTTGGAAGGGACCTTAAAGCCCCTCCAGTTCCAACCCTCCTGCCATGGGCAAGGACACCTCCCACCAGACCAGGTTGCTCAAAGCCCCATCCAACCTGGCCTTGAATACTTCCAGGCACTTCCAGGGATGAGGCATCCACAGCTTCTCTGGACTACTTGTTCCAGTGCCTCACCACCTTCATAGTAAAGAATTTATTCTCAATATCTAATATAAATCTACCCGTTTTTAGTTCAAAGCCATTACTCCTTGTCCTGTCTCTACACTCCCTGACAAAGTGTCCCTCACCAGTTTTCTTTTAGGCCCTGTTTAGGTACTGGAAGTCCATCCTCACCTTATGTGTGAGTTTTCCACTTTTTCTTAGGATTCAGCACAACCCTGTGAGTCATGGTGGTCCTTACGCTAAGTATTGTCCCCTGACATAAGGCAACAGAGTATCTCTATTATATATAATGTTATTTATAGCTCTCTGGTTAATAGAATTTGTGGGTATGAGTTTACCATATATTGCCCTTCAACTGTTTTTGCTCTGCTGCAAATATGATTGTTACATGTATTGTAGTTTGAACAAAATAATTACACTGCACCGTTTTTGTTGCAAACTATTTGATTGATTGATTGATTGATTGTTGTAATTGTGTATAGTGAAGATATAAGAGACTGAATGAAGTTGTAAATAATATTATTATTCTTTTTGTGGGATGTTCATTTCTGGATTCACAACAAAACTGATACAAATATAGTTATGCCAAAATTAAGACCATGGTTTCTTAAAGCATTCTGAGATTAGCCGATTCACATAAAATGCTATTATGTAAAGGCCTTTTCCTTCTGCTGAGCAGAACCAAAGAACTGCTGTTAGGTCCCTCTTTTGCAAAAGTCTGAGCAGAAAAAATAGAGAAAAAGTAAGTGTTACCTTCCCAAATTCATGGGTAGAGGCAGGATTTCATCCCAGCTCTCATTCAAAAACAGATATCTATTTATCAAAGTGCATATAGCAAGATATGCTTGCCTTAAGATATAAGACTGGGAGTGCAATTAAAGGTTGACAATGAAGCAAATGGACTGAAACAAAGCTGGACTGAATTGTCTTGAAGTTGTTCATAGGTAGTGAGTGTTGTGTGTCATGTTCCCCCTCCCCCCCCCCCCCCCCCTCCCCTCCCCGGCTTTTCCTCTTTTTCTTACCCTTTTGAAACTAAGGATCATGCTTATATTTTTCCAGTGCTCCAGTACTTATCCCAACTTTACCAAGTTTTCTAAAGATCTGAGACATCATTGAACAATGTCATTAAATATACTGGGAATAACTATTCTGGAATTACCCAATTTAGGTAACTACACCAAAACATTATACTCTCATATGCAGGATCCTGGCACTTTGTCATTATTAATTGCTACAGCTGTTGGGCTGTAGAAGACCTGAGAAAAGAAGTGGAAATAGAAGTATGAAAACAGTATAGTCGTTGGTTCAGATAGCTTCATCCATTGGTATTATAGAGATTACCTCTCCCTAGAAATCTTGACTCAGATCAAACTCATTAGTCTTTCAAGCATCTCCTGTCAATAGCTCCCTTAGATAGCAGATAAACTCTTTCCTTAGCCCTTCTTTCTGATGCAGACTGCTTTCTTGTTACTCTCTAAACAGAGAAAGAAGTCAAAGGGAAGAGCCCAATATTAAGGTTGGAGGATGCATTTCATAACATTTCATAAAGTCATTGAGAAAAAAAAAAAAATGCCTTAAGGATGGCATTTACGGGAGGATTTAAGAATTCCCCTTATGAGAGGGGAATAGTAGCAGACTGGCTTTTTTACTTATTTATTTATTTATTTATTGGCAGTGCATATATATGATAAACTTCAGTTATTCAGGAGTACAGGGCAAAGCTAAAAAAGTGTTCATTTTTTGAACAAAATATATTGCTTCTCCGCAACATATATGGATTCAGTAAGTCACATGCTAATGTATCATGCACAGCGGTACTAACATTTTAATAACGTCATCTGTGGTGATTTCACTATAGTGCATCTCTAGAAGATCATAGAACACTAGGAACCACACTGAAACCAGAAATTTCATTTTATTTTCAAAGCATCAAACCACTAATGCAAACAAAGCTTTTGGTTTTAGTAATATCCATAAATAAACTCTTCAGTGTTGTAAGCATTAAACATTTTAATTTGGAAACTTAAAATGCTTTGAAATATTAAACCCCAATTTATGTATGTAGTGCAGCTGTATTGGTACTCAAAATCACTGCAAAAGTCACCCCACCAGGGTTCCAGCATGGTGTTTATTATCTGTAGAAGAGTGCACTCTACACTGTTTGAAAGAGATTAAGGGCATATTACATTATCCACTTTCGTCTTTTCTTTTCTGTGACACTGGGGGATCTTTCTAACAACACCAATGTTCCCAACTGAACTAGTCACCCTGGCCTCCTCTGTACTTAAAGCAGAGGCAGATGTACATTTCTGTCACAATTTTAAAGCAGTGGCACCTCGATGCGTGTCCCCAAAGACAGAAACAGATTCTGTTTAAATGTGCAAATCAGGAAGACATATCCCAGATGGCAAAGAAAGGGTAGGGAACCACAGGTATTTGGCTGACGAATGAGATTCATAGCTATGCAATTTCCGTGCAGATTATAGCTCTATTTGGGGCTTAAGTTTTCTTTTATCACACCTTAGGAGTAACATAAAATGAACTGAAAAATAAATAGACTTTTTCAGCAACTCAAAAGGGGATGAATTATTTTAAACACCTTAAATGTTTCTCTTTTGGAAGAGTGTGTGACTTGGCAGGCGTACGTAGTATCTTATGTTGGCTCAAAGCTGATCACGTCAATGAAGCTGAGAGATGGATAAAATATTCTAATACTGCATCTTTTTTGCCCTTCTGCTATGTTGAAAATGCTGTTCCTTCCTCTTGTACCACTCTGAGTGGTTCTACCAGCCATACTGAGCAACTGGAAAGCATCTTACTGGATAAATGGCCAAGACATGAAGGCTGGAGTAATAACACATGGGGCAAAAGCCTAGATGGTACAAGGACAGACACTTGTCGTTCCCCAAGATGATTCAGTTTCAGCCCTCTCTATGCTTGTTTAGGCAATGGCAGGTTGTCAAAGGCATGGTTCACAATATGTGTCAGCTGAGCAGGATCATCTACAGCAAAGATATGATATGGCTTCTTAAAATAACTGCAAACTCTCCATGTGTTCACCTACTATAGACTTTTATTTCCTGTAACCAGAGTCTCGAGCTCTGGGTGAGCCCCTGCCCCTTGCCTTGCTCAGGGACTCTGATGCACATGGGGATGTTGCAGCAGCTGGAATTTATATGGGCTAATTCATGCTCCTTATCGCAGAGCCCAGGCCATCAGCACAGGGCCATGCTGAACATGAAGCATGACTGCCCAGTAGTCAGAAGCATATGGCACAAGCATGCAATCTTCCCATAAGCTGAAACAGCAAAGAACAGCTTGTGGCTGAAAGCCAGGGTTGAAATAGGTAGGTGGTAGCCAGTCAAGATGACCCTATGTCGGTGAGGACACACAAATGAAAAGAAAGCAAGAGCAAAGCAGTGGTGTATCTGTGAAAAGAATGTGCAGCGGCTTTGCTCTTTATCTGTGCTGTTGATGTATATAGCCAGCACTCCAGTAAACAGTCTCAAGGTAGGCTTTATTCTGTGTGCTTAAGCAACAGTGAATCACAGCAGGAAAAATCTGTGAATGCAAGCCATTTTAATATGAAAACTCACACCCCGTGGTGGATTTTAAGATGAGACACACCACAAGGGCTTTAGTTGTAAAGTAGACCAAAGCTTCTTTCTTGCAGCCAGCATTAGCCACTCACCACTGTAAACAGGCCAAAATCTACTGACTTTAAATAAACTTGTATTAATTTTCTCTAGCCAAAAAGCTCTTCCAGATCTTCCAAAGGAAATCTCTCTGCTTCTTATTTTTCTTCAAATAACTACACCTAAAAAAAGTGATTCTGTATCAGTAGGTGACAGCATAGTGTCACCAGGGGAATATAAATTAGCAAAATTAACAAGGATAAATGCAGGGTTTGTTTGTTTGTTTGTTTTGATAACAAAGTGAGGCCATACTATCATTACTTAGTCACAGTTTTTCTCTTTTTCAAGCAATTTTTTTTTTTTTATTTTCAATTCCTAGGAGAAGTAAACCCATGAGCTTCTCTATTAATAATATATCTCAGGGGATGTTTTTTCTGCTAAGAAAAAAAAAATAACTGATGTTACCTTCTTATAGAGGGAAACAAGATTACACTGGAATAGACATCAATACAATTTTAAACTTTGTTGAGAAAGACTTTGTATTACTATGCAAAATTCTTGCTAAATGTCTCAGGACAAACTAGAAAAATATAGTGTTTGTATACATACAGATATATCTCTTGTTTAGTCACAAATGAGAACTGAAAAGTCAATTTTTGGAAAGTTGCATATCATCTTATTTGTTTCCCAAAGTAGATGTTTGTGTTTTGTTTTGTTTTGGGCATTTCTGAGACAGTATAAAAGACTATTTAACAAAAGTAATTTAGCAGAATTCACACTAGGTAAGACACAGAAAAAGCAGTAGACAAAATGCTAAGCTCTCCGAACAATAACAGACATTCTGCGAAAATGATAAATTTCATTCCTTGGTGCAAATTCCCCCTTTACCTCCTTTTTCCTTTATGCTATCTGGAGTAATAATTCCCCTGAATACCTATTTAGCATCTGCTATGGTGTGTGATTTTCTATGACAAGTGAATTGTTTCAGGCTTTGTGGAGGCAATACCTAGGGACTTAGAAATTCTGAAGCTGTCTGACTTCGTTATGTACCAAGCAACTTTAAGCTGCAGCATGGCTAATTAAATTACATTTAAAGGCATTTCACACTTGAATGATGTATGCAGTGACACAGCAATATAGGACTAATACAATTCGTCTATCTAAGGACCAAATTATGTCTGAGTTTAGGTTTTGCTTTTCTGTGTCTCTTATTTTTTTTTATTATATATATATATTTTTGATGTTAAATGTTTTGCTGCAGTCTGCAAGAGGAAGGAGGGGTGTGGTTTCTTTCTTTGCTTTCTGCTATATTTCCATGCTATATTTCCACTAACCTTTTAACTGGAGTATCTCCTGACCAGTACCAAAGAGCCCCTGTGGCTGCAGTAAAGATTCATGCAGGCTGAATGGGAACCATCATTTTGCTCCTTTGAGTAGCTAAGGAGCAGAGACTGATTTCTTGACAAACAGCTTTTTCTTTTTCCCCTGATTTTGTCATTGTAGTGGTTGCAGTTGCACTTCTTAACCTGATATTTCACTTTATGTTTAGTCACTGGAGTTCCTCTGTAGAATAAATGATGATGGAAAGGAAAGCCTGTGGGAAAACAAAACAAAACGACCCCCCTCTGTTCTGCAGTGGGTTCATTTTTAAGAAAATGCTTCCTTGCAAAGCTGTATGGCTGTACGTGTAGATGAAAACTGGACTGTTCTGTTGTAATGAAAATGAAGACCTTGAAAGTCACCTCATTACCTCTTGGCAGGTTTCTCTGCATACTGAATAACTGAAATGTGGACAGTGAAGAAAGGATATCATGATTTTATTTCAGCTGTGTGCTTTCTCTAGATAATAGTGTTCCTTAGAAGAGCACTAGAGTGATCTTTCTGCTCTTCCCCTTCTGACTGAAGGAAAGCCATAAGATAAGACTTAACAGCAAGGTGAGAATCTAAGGAAGAAAAAATGCTAATGCTTTCAGACAAGAAATGGTCTAGAAGCAACCACAAAGAGCTAAATTGCAATGTTAAGAGGTGTCTCAAATTAGTGAAAGGAGTTAGCTACTGGTGCAGAGACTGACTGATGATTGACTTAAGAAAAATCTTCTCTGTTCTTTCTTCTTTTGTGATGGGCTTAGTTTTCCCTGTAGGTCAGAGGGGGATGAGTGAGTGACTATGCGATCAGACCCATGCAAAGCCTCAGAGGTGAGAGGGCATTCGCTTTCTTCCAGAATTTGGGAACCTCCACCAGTTGTCATAATCGTTCAAAACTGTCATTAAAAGTCACTTTTGACTGTGGCCAACTCCAATAGTACTTGTGGTTGTATCCTGTCTGGTTCCATGGCTTTGTGTATGCACTAACTGAAGTGTTCTCTAACCTGATCCTTTTCCAAGGAATGTAACTTTTCCTTGTTCTAGACTTTCCCATCTGTCTCAGGGACCAGGGATTACCGAAGGTTGGTTTTACCAGTAAGTCCAAGGTAGAGGATGGCATGGCCTTCTTTGGCCTTTTCAATGTCCTTTCTCACAAGGTGCTTTTCTCCACTAAGCAGCTCTCCCAGGTTAGTCTTCCTTTCACTGCCACTATGCCTGTAGAAGTCCTTTTCATTGCCATTCACATCTCCCATCAGATTCAACTCCAGGTGAACTCTGGCTTCCCCAACCACATTCCTGCCTCCTGCCCACTCAGACATTGTCTCCATATTTGCCCTGCGTTACTTGTCCCCACTTCTGCCTTTTGTACACTTCCTTTTTATGCACAAGTTTAGTCTTTGAGTCCAGGAGCTTCATCCTTTTCCATCCATGAAGGCCTCCCGATTACAATGCTTGACCTCCTGCTCACTGGGATGAACCACTGTTTAGCTTGGAGGTGGTCCCTGAAAATCAAATAAACGTCCTGGATTCTTCTTCTGTCCAGGGCTGTATCCCATGGGATTGTTTGAAACAGTTCTCTGAATAGTCTGAAGTCTGTTCCTCTGAAGTACAAGGCTGCGATACAACCATTTGCCTTGATCCCTCTTCTCAGGATCCTGAACACAACCATCTCTCAGTCACTGCAGCCAGAGCTGCCCCAGCCTTCATGTTCTCAAGCAGTTCTTCCTCTCTTTAGGTGTGAGGACCAGTAGAGCAACTTTTCTCACCAGCAATTTGATCA
>CM021697.1:195858151-195875468 GCA_011074415.1 Stictonetta naevosa | reverse complement strand
CGCCGCTTCAGTAGATATTTTGGTGGCTAAGGTCCTCAGTGAGAAGCAGGGCTTGAAAATGTGAGACTTTATCAAGTTGATTTAAGGATAGTCTGTAGTAGACACCCATCACAAAGTCACTGATATGGGTCTGCCCACCAACCCTAACCTTTAAAATCCCAGCTAGCACATCACCTCTTCTCAGGCAGAGCTCCACACATTCCTACTCATCTCTTACCTAATGGGTAGCTCACCTTCCTTGCCCTTCTGTTCTGTCATTACTAAATTGCCTATGGCCTTCAATGCATCACTCCAGTCATATGAGCTATCGCACCCTGTCCCTGTGATCCCAATAAAATTAGAACTCGGTACACGGATCTCCACCTCCTCCTGTTTTTCCCCATGCAGTGTGAGTGTGTGCACAGAACTTCAGAGAAACACTCGGTCCTGATGATTTCCTAGGAAAGTATGTATATGAATACATTTGAGGTGAGCTGAGATGCCATCCATCAGCTCTGTTTTGTTCATTGCAACTTTCTCTTGTCCACATCACCATGCATACTTTACTTGCAAACCTCGTCTGCCACTTCCACGCTTGATTGCTGGTCATCATCTCTCACCCCACTCATTCATAAGTTAAAGCTTTCCTTACCAGGCTGTCCAGCCTATTGACAAAGATGCCGTTATCACACCTAGCAATATAGATCCTTTCTATTCCAAGCAATTTTTGGTGGCTGGACTATGGGGAAAACAGTTTCAATTACCAATAGTTCAGTATCTGTCTGGTGACTAGTGAAAAAGAAAGTATCCTGGGGGTTGGTAATGGAGTCCACTTAATTTTGCATCTTTGGTAGTGACTTGGGTGATGAAGACAGAGAATATCCCTAAAAACATCTGCTGATGGTATGAAGCTGGTGGGGAATGGCTGACAGACATGATAGAGGATCATTGCAGAGGGACCTTGGTAAAACTGAGAGCTGTCTGGTCTGACAGAAACATTTTGAGATTCAATACTGAAAACTAGCTGCT
Source organism: Stictonetta naevosa (assembly GCA_011074415.1). Lineage (NCBI taxonomy): Eukaryota > Metazoa > Chordata > Aves > Anseriformes > Anatidae > Stictonetta > Stictonetta naevosa. The sequence goes on along the minus strand of CM021697.1, from coordinate 195,874,460 downwards.
ATTAAGACAGAACAACACAATGCATTAGCACAGGCTGGGGAATGACTGGCTGAGTAGTAGCCCTGCAGAAAAATGAGAAGTGTGGATGCCAGGCTGAGTATGAGCAAGCAATATGCTCACTGCAAATACAACAAACCTTAACGATTGCCTTGTGTTAGGACCATAGCTAGTATGTCAGGGAAATACATCTTCCTCTCTCCTCTTAATAATGATGCTGTGTCTGAAGTCCTAGGATCGTTTTGGGGCTATCCAGTTCAACATACATGTGGACACAGTGAACGGGGTCCACCACAGAACATGTGGACTAGGAAGTGAGATTGGAGGATATTGTTTAGTCTGGTCAAAAGGATGCTAATAGATGCCTACAACAGGTATTTTCAAAGGTGATGAAGCCCTTTTTTTCTTGCTCGTTCTAGAATTAAAAACAGAAAATGAATTGCCATTGCCACTTGATGGTTGGACAGGATGGACATTTGGAGAAACTTTGTCGTTAGCTGGTCAGTTCATTGCTGGAACAAATCACAACCAGATATTGTGGAACCCCTTTTCTTGGAGAATTTTAACTCAGTTAGACAAAACCACACTAACCCGATCTAGTGTTGGCAGAAAAATTCTGCTTTTAGCAGTGGTGTTGGACTAAATGGCCTCTAGAGAATCCTTCCAATTAATATATCAATGAGTTCATGATTCTTTGAAGTTCATTGCACAACAAGATTTTGTTCAGTCAGTGGGGTCTTTTTTTTTTTTTTTTTTTTCCAAATGATGACAGAATTCTGGATTCTGTGGGATAGCTTCCCTGTGGAAACCAAACCCAGTTAAGTTTGACATGTATTCCTTATGTGCATGCATGTCTGAGGTCTGAGGCAATTAGACCTTCTTCCAGACCATTTGGTTTACAGTCTTAAAAGTTTTTATTGATGTTATTTACTAATGGATTTAAGAAAGAACATTAAGTTCTTCCATATCCTCTTCCCAGACTTTACTTAGTGTATGTATGAACAATAAGAAGCATCTTTTTATATGAAGGTAAACATTTTCTCATCTGCTTAAATATAAATTACAATCTAAACACTGTAATATCACCTCCTGTGACTGCATCAATACACTTCAGTAAGTCGGTTCAAACTCATTAACTTTTGATAGCAGGTGTTCTACTGAAAAATGGAATAACTGTAAGTAAAAGCAGATCAGTGTTTTGGTACCAAAGAGTATGGCATCACTAATTCAGTACGTGAGCTTTTTTGACAGTGTTTGAGAATTAGCAACACAGTGTGCACATCTATGGATTATGATGTCTTCTGATATGTGGCATCCCGTGAAGTAACATTTTTAAACTCTGGTTGGAAAGTGTAGCTTAAAAAACACTGCATTCCCATCCTCTGCTCAGAAATTTCTTTCAGCCCATGTCTCAGAGGTCAGTGTATATAAGCACACCACACCAGATGAACAGCAAAGACTAAATAAATTGCTGAATTATGGAGGAAAAAGAAAACAATCTTGCTTACAAATGGGGGATAAGAACTTCCATAATATCATCCTACAGAAAATATAAGTCTAAGTGAATTCACAGTTATGGAGAAACTTCTATACATGCAATAAAATTAAGGATGGCATATGTGAGTCTAAAGTTTTTGGGGAAGAGAGGCCTGACACTATATTTGAAACTGATAAAAAAATTATTTTGTTTCCATAACAAGGTTTTGTGGATAGTAATCTGTAAATAAGATTACATCAAAGAACTACCTGACTCTATTTACCCTGTATTTTGAAGAAAAAAAAAAAAAAGTCATACAATTTTTCTCTGTGTCAGCCTTTCTGTCTCTTGTTCTGACCCCAGTTATTCCAGAGCTCTTTGTTCATTTTCACATAAATGTAATAGAAGGTTAGTTCATTAAGATACAGATTTCTACAAGTTTAGTGAAAAGGGGCACTGAACAGGAGACTGTTTCATGGTCCCAGTGAGTAAAAATTAGTGAGAAATCAACCATATGCACATATATACGTATTTGGCAAGGTCCAGATAATAAACCAGCTTTAATGCAGTTCTCATTGGCATGGGGCCCAGGTGAGGCCTGATGTTATTAAATGTGGTGGATTTCAGGAAAAACTTGGATGTATGGGAGCACGTGGGGTCTTGAGAAAATGTGAGTAGTTTAAAATATCTTGGAAGAAATACAGGGATATAGGACACATTTCTTGAAGAAAGCAAGGCTCTTTAGTTTCAATGCTCTTTAAATGTGTTTGCTTGCTAATGCAAGCAAGCTGTAAAACCTTGAATATTGACTCTGGCTGAAAGTGGTGTCATTCAGATGTCTTGTTAACAGGGCAAAGTCAAGTTGAGGTTACCACAGTAGACCACACGGTGAAAACATCAGGTCTCATCAGAGATGTTGACAAGGCTATAGGAATATATCCTATGTGAAAGCTACTGCTTTTAAAAGGCTGTGCAATTTGCTTTCAGATGTTTGTATTAGCCAAAAAAAAAAAAAAAAAAAAAGACAACGACAAAAATCAAACAAGGCTTCCTTCTATTTCTCAATACTGTTACTACGAGGAGGCAAATATAAGGTTCCAAGGTTGTCTAAGACCCAGGGGATTTCTCCAGCTGAGTCTCTGTGCTACTGGCCCTATTTGCACATCTGGACACAAGCAAGGCTGAGCCTGTAATCCAGAGATGTCCAGATGTGCCATACACACACATCCAGAACACAGACCAACACAGACAAAAAGGAGAGCCTTTATTGTCACCCACATAAACACCTACAGGAGGCATGCAGACATGAACTACACGGAGAGATGTTTCTTTTCCTCTTCTCTGGCTGATCAGGGTTTCCAGCATGCAAACAGCCTCGCTCTCTTGAGCCTCAGTCATTCACACAACTTCATACATTAAACATAGGCCTGATGGGAAGCCCTTTCTGTATCAAGGCCCTGGCTCTGGGTCCTTTACCAATCTGTCAGCTCTAATCTTGGGTATTTCCAGATTCTGCTCTGCATCTACCTGCTAGCTAGTCCTGTTGACTTCACTGGCAAGTCAGTGGTGGTAAACCTCACAGGTTGGATGTGGTTGCATTCATGATATCCCCATAGCTTCCCATTCCACACACACTGATAGCTATGGTTGCTATCTTTAGTCTAGTCCTCTATGCTCTTTTCCTGTATTTTTAATCTTTTTTTTCTTTTTTTTTTTTTTTTTCCTTTTTTTTTCATTTATTTTTTATTTTCCCATGGATATTATCTGCATTTGGAGGGTATTAAAAACATGTTCCTCTGTTAAAGTTATTTTAAAATCATGGCCTTGATTACAAAGTGTTAAGAGGTATTGAACCTGACTGGCAGAGGGGCAATCATAAAATAAGAATCACAGAATAATTTAGGTTGGAGAGAAACTTTGGAGAGCACTCTGTCCAAGCTGCCTTTTAAAGAAGTGCTACTTTCAAAGTTAAATCAGGTTTCACAGGGACTCATCTAGTCAAATTTTGAAAATCTCCAAGGATGAAGCTTCTAAAACTTCCCTAGGCACTGTTCCAGAGTTCATCCAATCTCATTTTAAAAACAAATCTGATTTTATTTATTTATTTATTTATCTATTTATTTATTTTAATAATAATAGCAATATTTGCAGTGGGACAAAACACTGTCAATAACAAAAAAAATAAAAAAAATAAAAACAAAAACCTTTTGAATTTGTGACAATATATTGTGACGTAATTCAGAGAAAAGAGAAACTCTGGAACACAGTTCCATTAAGGGTTTTTCATCTGTTTTGTCTTGTAAAACAAAAAAAAATTAATTTCCAATCTACATATGTATGTGTGCAGTTAATGTTTTATTTTTAACACCAGAATTTTAAGGAGAAAATATCAATGAAAAGACTTTTCATTTTCAGAATTCCGTCACAGGGATAGATGATCGCTGAGGGATTCTCAAGCACTTTAATTAACCAGAGAACAGTTTCCAGTGTTTGTATTATAGACACATTTATATATTTTCAATTTGAGTTGATATTTTATGCCTTGATTTAAAAATCAGTCCATTCCCTTTTTTCAGTTATTTGTGTTAGGTTTTTTTTACAAGTGGAAGGTTTCTTTGAACAACATAAAAATGGCACATTACATTTTTTGAAGTAATGGATGAAAATAACCCTTGATAAATGTAAGTACAATTTTTACTTCAATAGAATTTACTGTAAAAGATACAAATTCATTTCCAAGTATTTGTTTTAGATATGTTTACTGCTTCCAGTATCACATTTCCTGAGTGGATCTAACAACCCTCCGGGTTTATTTTGAAAGTGCCTTTTGGATGTTCAGATATTACCCTTTTACCAGCAGTCTGGGGAGCTGAAGTGAATAGTCAAAGTGAAGTCAAATGCTATTCCTAGGATGAATGTGTGAGTGTGCACACATGGTTGAATAAGTGCTGGTGAGGCTGCCTTGGATCTAGGACCAAGATGGTTATTTCAGCTTGAGTACGATGTCTGCTAATACAAATTAGTGATTCAAGAAGTCTGTTCTTTACTTAGGACACACAGTGTCCTGCTAAATCTTGCTGAGAGAAACCAGCTGTTACAACATGAGACTGAGGTCAGAAATGGTAGCATCCAAGTTCCTCTTTGGTAGCATAAGGATGCTTTTTATACTCTATTCTATTATGTAGTGTAGATATATCCATAACACCTTCCTAAAGCATCAGACACATGTCTACAGTGAACATGGGAGACAGACACAAGTCAGCTAAGATCCAGGCTCAAACTCTATTTAACTGTTCAACCAAATACAGACCATCTGTGTTTTCTAGGTTAATTTTCAAATTCTGGAATGACTGAAGTATTCGTTATGTAAGAGTTCAGCAGATATATAGTCTTTTTTTTTTTTTCTTCTTTTTTCTTTTGTTTTTTATTTTCTTCTTGGTGAGTAAACTACAAAACTACCCCAGTGAATTAATGCTAGATATGTAGTTTTATCACCCCATGCACAGAGAACATTATTCAGTGCAGAAGATCACAATTACTGGCTTCTCAACATTACTATCAGAAAAAAGTCAAAATTTGAGCAGAAAAATAAAGGACCTGCTGCAGTTCAAATAGGGCTGTAGAGATCAAAAAAGATAGCTTGTGGGAAGACACAAGCCTTAGGTTCATCTTGTGGTCTGTGACTTAGGACTCAGTTGGCTGTTCTGCCCCTAAGTCCCTATGTGATGTTATGCTTTCGTATAAATGAATATATAAACCTATTATCAATGTAAACGAAAGTTCTGTGTGCTTTTCAGACACCTGTAAGTATTTGTGGAAATCCCTTGAGACTGTATCTTCTTCTGAACTACCTGCAGTAGTCAGATGTGTTATCGCCCTTATGTTTAGAGTTATACAGTATAGATTTCTACATTTTCTGCTAATAATGTTAAGTTTGCTTTGTTTTCAGCTGGGAGAAATAAGTTCTTGAATGGTTCAATACCTCTGACTGATTTTAGGATGCAACACACTGTGCCAACAAGTACTGTTTTTCTACCAAGAAACACAAAAGAAGTTTAGCATGAGCAGAGCAGGTACAGAGATTGACATTTACTCAGCTGAATTTCTAGAGTGCTTTTTTTTTTTCCTCTTTTTTTTTTTTTTTCCAAGTAACTTATTTTTCTTCTGTAAAAATTAAATAAATATGTATTTCAAATGGAATAACACTATTTCACTATCTCACTGGGATTTTGAGAGTCTAGACAGCTACAAAGGATAGGATAACAAGAGCAAGAAATCTGCTTTAACTAGATCTTCAGTCCTTTTGGGTTTCCTGTATCTTTACTGAGATATTGATCAAATCTGTCATAGTTTAGGGGTTATATTTAATACATGTATAATCAGTAATCACAAGTTGCAGACTGCATTATCATATACAGAAGGCAAAGTGTGGTTGCATCTGGTCTGTATTCTTACCTTTAGCTGAAATAGTCTTCTCCCAGTGTATTAATCAGCAACAACAGTAAAAGATGCTATTTTAGGATAAAATAAGAGGCTTATAGGGTTGCTTTTCTTATAATTTTGTTAAACTTTATGGACCACTGGGTGAAGAACTGACCCATACCTGATTCATTGGTCTGACATTCTTCCACAGTTCTGCTACTGATTTCTAAATAACCTTGGCCAAGTCACTTTGCCTCTTTATGAAACTTTTGTCATCTGTAACAGTCATAATTGTAGTTTTCTCTTTTGCAAAGTAGCTAGAGATTACCTATAAAAAATCTATGCCATCTATTATTGCCCTTTTCAGGACAGTTTTTAGTTAATATTTAAACTTTTTTATATATACTATATATATTTATAGTATTTTGCCTCATGCTATGTAAGCCGTGGGACTACTCTTACTTAAAGTTAAATATATGCTTAATTACCTTATTAAACTGAGACTTAAATTCTACTTTATGGGAAAAGTTGGCATTTAATAACACATAAGGGTGTACTTTCATATTGATTCTGCAGAGATTTGTAATAAAGCTGTGGTAATTAGAGTGAAGAAGGTAGACCCCCGTGCATCAGCAAATTATTTTAGTTTAATTCTTCCATACTATCAAATAGTGTTTAACTGTTCATCAAGCTGTGACATACATAAAGGCTACAAACACTTAAATACTAGAAGAAGGATCACACAGTCTTCAGTTTTGTATCTGATGCTGTATTTTTTCTTCATTGTATTCAGATGTGTTTGCAAAACAATGAAAACTGTCATTCTGTGAAAATAATAATAATTATTATAATTTTCAAGTAGTCTTAGGAAAGTGATATTAGTATTTTTTGACATCTTGATTTTACACTAATTTGTCTTAAATCTCGTTTAAAAGCTCAAATTAATTTTTCTTTCTGACTTTCACAAAGTTTAATGCTCCCTAAATTGCAGCCTCTTACAGAAATAATTGTAAGGTATGTAGCTGTCCATGAATTCGTTTTGATCTCTCTGAAGATAAAGGTTATGCCATATCTCATTAGCAAGATAATTTACACTAGATTTTGCAATAAAGTTTCAGATTAACGATGTGATAGTTTGATAGCTTGAGCATATGTTGTATACCTTTCCCTTAAAAGCATGCTGAAAGATGCCATGGCTAGGAAGCACCTTTCCTCTATTCAGCTTTACTTTACAACTCTGCTTAGTGGAAAAATATTCTTTATTCATGTTATGGTCCTCCTAGAATATGCAAATGTATTCTCATATTCCCACGGCAAATATCAAACAGAGACATGAGCAAAGCATTTCCATCATCATTAGACTGCTAGCCTGAACAGATGTGGATTAGTGGTGCCTTATTGCCAAGATCACAAAATTTAGTGGAATAAGCTGATGTTACTCTGAAACTCACCATGTCCTTTAATTTGTTGTTTTTCTCATCTTTTTTTTTTTTTTTTTTTTTAGGATCTTTGGAAGAATAAAATAAAATAAAATAAATCTGCATTAAAAAAGTAAATTTTATGACATAAACCTGATAATGATACCTAAGATTATGTAGTTCTTTTCAGTAGTATCTTTCAAACCATTTTTACCAATAGACAAAAACGTTCATCATCACCAGATTATCAAAGTAGGTTTTAGAAGCTTTTAACTCTGGATGATAAAGAACTGTTAAGGTAAACATCTCTTTGAGATGTTTTAAGTATAATAAAAATTTTCTCAAGATGGAAAGATGAACAAGGTGGTCTCCATGGATCCTTTCTGTATTTACTTGTTTATATTTTCATTTTACTGTAAAGACAAATTCAGTTTGAAGTAATTGGCTTTCAGGCCTAAAAGCAGAGCTGGGAACACCACCCAAAACCATCCCCACTCCGTTATTTATTTATTTATTTGTTTGTTTTTCCCCTGGGTTGTATTTAAACTATGACTGAATGTGAAATTAAATGTAAAGAAAATTGAAGTCTTAATTCTGTGGAATGTAAATCAGTCATATCAAAGGAACGTTACAGTTTCCTTTATTCTGTCTGGTTTTACTATACAGTAAAATACTGGCTAAAACTGAGTGTTCAGTTTGAGAAAAACAAAGACAATAACAATCATTGAGTCAAGTATATCATTAAAATAAGAAACAAGTTATGTCTGAGATTTACTATATTCCTTTAATTGTGCTTTCATGATTCTTCAGCCTAACAAGTACTGGGTTATCAGTAAACAAAATCTTTATTGTAGTTGGGGGAAATTCCCAGAAGAAAGGCTGTGTTAGAAGTAGATTGTTTTCTATTGACATCTGGGGTATCTTTCCACCCTCATTAGCCCTTCCAGTCGATTTCATGTTTGCATAATGAAAGTTTGTTCTAGCTTTGAGTCTGACATTAGATTTTAATGAGTGGTTCTTGCACCTATAGTCAAATTAGTGCAGTCACCAGGGTTCTTTTTTTTTTTTTTTTTTTTTTTTAGCATAACAAAATAGCACTAATGTGCCTTGAGTTTTAGTTTGCCAAGTATTGTGCATAACTATAAATAATATGAATAATACAATCTGTAAGCCCCATTGCAGCATATCCCTGAATATTGGAAACTTATTGAACTATTAAATAAAAATGTTTCTTGACATAATCTGAATATATAAACATGAACAGGGAATCTGGAAGGAAAATTGGGATTTTTTTGAGAACTTGCCTTTAAAATCTACAGAATCTACAAAGTATAGAGGCCCAGTTGATTTTTTTTTTTTTTTTTTTTTTTTTTTCTCCAGAGAATAAATGCATTGACATTAATAGTTTTGATCCATATAGTGAGAATGAATTTAGGCCTGTTTCTTATATAATGATAAGCTGCAATACTGTTAATTAAGAGAGAGTACAAAATTTAATGTCAGAACAAAGACAACAACAAAAAAATAAGGCTAATAATCCTACATAGTACTTTGAGAAATACATGGCTTTTCTGTTTCTGCTTTTACCAGAATTATATTGAACTAATAATTCTTATTTCTTTTGTACTATCCCTGATATTCTCAATGTGGCAAGAGACATGAGTTGTGTGTTCCACTTGAATAATAGTGTTTTATGTTCTTGTAAGATATAAAGATCTTAAATCTTGTAAAATTTGAATGCACTAAACTGAATTAACTTGTAAATGGAAGCAGGATTTCTTGAAATCTAGATAACTCAGAAAATCTCCAGATGTTTAATTTAAAATTACAGAACATTCATTTCACATTCTATGTCATGAAAATGGTCCCAGGATACGTGACTTTTCAGGGACATCTGTGAGTAATACAAATGAGGATGCCAACTGACAGCACTGAAAATTATCCATAGAACAGCAGGGAGGTGGCAGCAGGAAGTTTCTGCAAAGCTGCTTGCAGTGAGCCTGCCACACAGCTCTGTCAAATATCTTGTCTCCAGATCTGGCGAGTGCTCGCCCTTGTAATGTAGGCTGAAACTTTGGACAACAACTTTAAATCTGAGTACTCTGCTAAGTCACCAAGAGACCACTGAAGCTTATACTTCCCTGCTTGCCAGCAATTCAAACAGGGAGATGTTGCAGACATGAAGGTTGCTATTTAAATAATCTCTTGTACTCCTGGGTAATGAGACCTGCCTGTAGTTGACATACTGTAGTAATACACTCTGAAAAGGCACCTGCAAAAATGCAGCTATTCAAACTTTTATTTGGATTATTTCTTCCTTTGTTAGTACTTGACAAGTCAAAACAATAATGATTTTTTCAGAGATTGCTACAAAGCCTATATTGCAAAATTAATGAAGGTAATCATTCTTAGCAGTTCTTAACTATTACAGAAATAAAGTCATAGGCCTTATGTACTATTTTCTAATCATTTATGCCCTGTTATGTATCAAAACTTTCTGTCTGTTCCATGTCACACATTTGAAAAGTAGACAAAAAGATGCTTAACTACAGGGTCTTCTGGAGACATAGCATGTAAAGAGGGTCTCACTTTTGATAAGCATCCTTCCTTTGCCTTGCCCTACTGTCTCTTAGTCTTTATCAGAAGCTTTATTTTTTATGGTTGTAGTGTTTCAACACTAGAAGTAGGTCAATTTGAATACAGCCTCTTTTACATTGAGTAAACTTTTTCCATAAGCAAATGAAAATATTTTTGATTTTTTGATATTCCAGACCATTTATTTACAATTTTAATGTCCAAAGAGCCTGCAAATACAAAGTCTCTGTTTTTAGAGGATTAGGGATGTTCTTTGGATAGCATGTTAGAAAGAAGAAAAATACTCTTTTCTGAAAGATCAGACCACTTGTTCTGGAGATCTAACCCCAAGTCAGACAAACTCATCCATGAGAAAGTACAAGGTCATGTCTGGCAAGGGAGAAGATGAGATATGTGACTATTTTAATTTCATTATGGGGCTCTTGTGTCAGATTGCATGGAGTAGGAGTGTCAGAAAGTGAAGTGACTAGAATGAAGTGATTACAATGGTTATTTAGTATTCAGGAGGAAAGATTCCTGCATGTCTCATGTGCCCAAGTTGTATTCTCTTGGAAAGTTGGTGGGAAGGAGAAAGCGAAAGAGACGAGCAATTGATTTGCATGCACCATGTTCTCAGCATGCCACCTGGGAGTGACCAAGCCCAGGAGGAACACTTCTGAGCCTCACAGCACCTTTGCATCCTTGCTTTCCCTCTGCATTTCCCAATGAAGTTTTCTGTCTCAACAGAACAAATACAATTGAGTTAAGATTTCCTTTGTGATAAGTCAGTCCCACTGCACAAGAAAATAGCCTATGATATTTTATTACCCACATTGATATAAACCAGTGCTGCTTGGCAAAAATATAACACACCTGGATATAATCAGATCTCCTACAGAATGCTAATTTTGTTTAGATCTTCGTATATCCATCAAGCAACTGCTTTTGGTCACTTGCGGTATTTCTTCCCATAATTTCATCATTTAATTCTATAACTACATTTTAAAAGGAAGGGGAGAGGGTGGAGATTAGCATTCCAGCAAATGATCTGTGCAGAATTACAGACAGCGTTGTTTTCAGACATGGGGATGAAATAGATGATGCACTGAATCATCTGTATGTTTTGTTTAGTTTATTTTTTGTTTGTTGTTTCTAATATTCATTATTTAAAAAAAAAAAATCAGTTTCTTGCAGAGACAATGCAGCAATTGTTAGATTTTAATTTAAGATGTCTATTGTCTAACAAGATAGAAGCTGAAAAAGAAATTAGCTCTTATTCTTTTACAGTCTGATTTCATACAAATAGTCAAAAATTAATGGGAATCATCTAAATTCTTCTCTTTTTATTTTTATTTTTTTTCTGTTTGCACAAAAAACTTTACCTAACAAAACTTAAACTGATAAATATGGTAGATGAGAAGATAGGGGCCTAAGGGTGTACCAGAGATCCAGAGATCATGCAACTTCTTCAGAAATCATTGAATCAAATAAATTTGAAAATATATTTTTGTGCAGACTAAATAAATTTGCATATTTTTTGTGCTAAGTAAGCTAACTAAAAAAACAAACAAACAAACAAAAAAACTGTTTCTGATGCCATTGCTGGAGATAAGACCATCTGAGACAATTGTGCTGAAATCCCTTTAAATACTAGATAATACTATATACAGGGCATATAACGAGTTCACTTTTTGGTTCTGTGATTTTGAAACTCCTTTTCCCACTTCTTTGGTCTATAAACTGCCAATGGTTTAACCCTCAGACACTACTATACAAAGTGATTTTCTTTCCTTTCTTCTGTATGATGAATATGAGTGTAATGGGTGAATATGAGAAGAGAGTGATTGTTATATTGGTATGACCTTTTAGGCCTTTGATATGAGTACATTACTTACCAGGTTACTTTGGAGTTGTCATTAAAATCTGTTCTTTTACAACACCATAGGAGTGATCTCCGTGTTCATCATAACAAATTTATGTTAAGACATACCACATTCTGGGTGGTGTGTTCTTACATAATAGAGGTGCCTGCAAGATATCACTTTTTTTTTTTTTTTTTTTCTTTTTCTTTTATTACCTAATCAGACTGAGCAGGGAATATTAAGACAATGCTGATTATTGCCTTTAGTAAAGTTTCCATTGCAGAAAGTCCTGGAAAAGGCTCTTCCTTTTTGCAGCTATTATACTTTACAGAGCATACATCCTCTAACCTCCACCCTCTGCGTAACAGGAACACCCCAATGAGGGAAAATTGATTCCCCATTTAGGATGACCAGTGGGCTGGCTATATCTATGGCCATAAATTAAATGGCTCTAGAAAACATTGCCAGGCACTGAAACATGACTGTGTGGGTTTCAGAACTGCTCAAGCAGTTCCTCACAGTCTTTTTGGTCTTGCCAGCTCTCTCAAACTGAGCTCAGTTTGGGAGCAGGATCTTTCTGGGGACTTTCCCCAGGAGGCACTTTCCATGTAGAGCCTCTTCAGGCACAGGAAAATCTGAGTTCCTGTGTCAGCTGGCCTCAGTGCTATGTATATTCCTAGGCATGTCTAACATACCCAAGGAGACAGATATAAAAGGTGTCTGTAGGTTACTTTGCAAGTAGAATCAAATGGACTTCAGTACTTTTGATACACAAGGCTACCCCTGTCTTGTTATGTGGTGCTAACTAAAGTAGGAAATTTATATACACATGTGGTCAATATTTGGCAGAAACCTAAACATATATCTTGCAGCTGGATTCCTCAGTGCTGCACAAATAAAAGAAGTTTAAAGATGAGCTGGATTTATTTTTCTTCCTGTCAGTATGTGTTTATAATATTAATTTTATTTGTTTATTTATTTATTGAAGGCTAGGACTGCTCATCTGTGAGCAAAGTGTTTATGCAGGACTTGTTCTTGAAGGAGTACATACAGGAGCAGGTATTACTTTTGTACATTACTTCTGTCCAGGGATGTTTTCACGAGATTTTAAGATGGCTAATGTACAACAAGGGCACCACAATCAGGTGCAGAAAAATAGGACAGTGCTCTCTTTCTCTCTCTTCCCCCCTCTCTCCTGAGCTTCATCCAACAACTGCTTTGGCAGAACAAATTAGTGTTATCTTTAGTAAATACCTTGGGGGTGGTCTTTGGTGGTGTGACTTACAAAAATTCTGAAAACTCTAAAGAGGAGAGCCATCGTGGAGCTGCCCCTTGCATCTCCACAGCATGATCTCACCTCACTGGCAGTATCAAGCTGTGCTTCTTCCAGACAGCCACAACACTGGGCACCTCCCTTGTGAGATGATGCCAATCAGTAGCTCCACAAACCAAAGAAAGTCCAGCTGGCTCTAAATTTGCATGAGGCTACTATATTATTGGTCTGAATGGGTCACTAGCACGTGGTTCATGTCTGTTATCAGAGGCTTTATGGGAAGGTCTAATGGTTCAAGTAGCTTTCTCTGGATCCAGACACCCAGTACTGCTTTTTAAGTGTCAGTGGTGAATGTTGATCTCTCAATTGATCCAAGTGGTTCCTGTGCACACTGACAGATGATTCAATTTGAACACATGGCAAGGGTTGCACCTGAAAATCTAAAGTTATGCTGGAAAATTTTCCAAGTGCCTGTAGCTGGGAAACTTAGGGTTCTGATTGTTTATTTTTTTATTTATTTTTAATTAACTTATTTATTAATAATTACTATTGTGGTGTTTACATTCTTGAGAGTAGGCAGTTGGGATGCTGGCTGGAATTCATCTTATCTAACCATAATGCAGATGTCTACCTCTCAACCAGTCTCCCAGGAATCTTTTCTTCCTCTTTGGAGAGAAATGGGCTTTTTGAGACATGCTTCAGCTCATACTAATGCAGCCATCTGCAGGAGACAGGTGAAACATGCTCTGCAGGTGTCTGTTTCACTGCCTTGTTGATGGAGGAAGGCTACAAGAAGCATGTCACAGGTGCCTAAAACTGAGATCAGTCCCACCCATTGAGACTGATGGCCATCTGGCCAAACACCCATTGTGTTTGGCCAAATTCATCATCATCTGCTCCAGATCAGCAGAGGTTTGCTTGCAAGGCAGTGATATCCCGCATTTTATATTCCCCTCTCAAGTTATATTACTTTTTTTTTTTTTGGGGGGGGGGGGGGGGGGGGGAGAGGTAACGAAGTTGTGAAGCACTATATCAGTGGAAATGCTACTGACATGATGTATATGAATGAATATATTATAGAAAGCATAGGCAGTGGAAAAAAATACCACATAGTTACTACCTCTGTACTGCTAAGGACTAGCCAAATGAAAAACAAAACAAACAAACAAACAAACAAACGAAAACACATTAAGATATCTACACACTTGTAAATCACTAGGAAAGGGACAGCAAGATGAAAATTATATCAACCTAATTTTGGAATATAGGATTATGAGAAATAGAAATGATAATTTATCATATAATTACACAATAAAATAGTAAAATGTCTCTAGAAAGTATTTTACGTGAGATTGTAATTTATAGGCATAAACCCACATTTAATTTAAATATGTCCAGCAGTGCTTGACATAACTACTTTAGGTAGTATCAATGTGCCTTAAATATCTGAGAACAGTAGTGTTTTAGTGAATGTATGATTTTTTCTACTAGACCCTCTATTTATGGGCAATTACAACGCTACTTAAACAGCAGAAGTTGATCTGTCATCTGAACTGAGCAGAAAACATATACCTCATACCAAGGTATAACCTCAATATATTTAAATACCATGAATCAAATTTACAAAAGCCACAAGTTCTGAAATCATACCCTAAAATAAATACACAGAATACATTTTGCATGGTTGTGTGACCATGCCCCAAACCATCTTTGAACACAGAAGCAATAACGTCTCTCTCCACCTAGTTCTTTTCAGATGTTTCTCTTGTTGCTCACTGCTTCAGCCAGGATCTGCTCCACAAGCAGTCAGTCCTTTTTATCCCATCAGCACACTTCTGTATCTCCATTGCTGTGGCCCAGCTAGCATCACCCCGCCTATCCCATTCCATTCTCCTGCTGCCTTTCACCCATCCCTGCACCCATTATGGAACTAATGATGCTGAACTGTTGCAAGATTTAAATTGTTCCTGCTAAATAATGTCTGGCACATATACAAAATTACATGCCCAGAGAAACTGGGGAGAACTAACTGTTATTTAAACAAGGCAGAGTCCTATGGGTAATAAATCTCTGCATGTGCAACTTGAGATCATGCAAATGCACATACTTATGGAAACTGAGTTGAAGTTTATGTTATGATATTTCTGTGATTTGACTTTGCAATTTAAATGTTTTAACATATTTTGTGTATAATAAGGAGGAAAAATGGAGCATGGTGCAAAAGCGAACTACTGATTTTTCATGATACAGCCATATTAACGATCTAGTACCCAAGAACAACTCAGACAAGACTTGCCTCACTTGATTTTTGAAAACATGCACAAATACACAAACACATGGTTATATAAGTAATGTGTGTAAGAAATGTTGTGTTGGTCTTGTTCTCTATATGGGAAAAGTGGTACAGAAAGAGAAAGCACAACAAAAACATTAATTTTACAAAAGACAAGCAACGTGAAGAACGTGCAGTGATGTAGGTGCGTAAATGTATGCCTATTAATATATAGTTAACATAATAATTATCTAACTAGCAACCTTATCCAAATGCATCTTAATTGTAGGCCCCTGAAGCATCTATAGAAGATATTTAAGGCTGTGAAATGGCACACTGTGGACCTGTTCTTCTTCACAATTAGTGTATGATTACTCTACAGTTTTCAGCAGAGTTGTGGCATGTCAAAAGAGTTTTAAATTCCAGTGCATAAGGGGTTGTTCCAGGCTGGGTGCAACCTGGGAAAAGCTTGGCAACTTTTTACATTTTTAATGGTGCATGTTGTGCAGATTGTGATCTAGGCTGGAGTTTAATGCAGCTAAGAGCAAACACCTGCTCCATTTATGAATTTAAATAGTTTCAGAGAATCAGAGTCACAGAATGGTTGAGGTTGTAAGGCGCCTCTGAGTCCATCTGGTCCAACCCCTTCTCAAGCAGGGACACCCAGAGCAGGTTGCCCAGGACCATGTCCAGGTGGCTTTTGAAGACCTGTAAGGAGAGAGAGTCCATAACCTCTCTGAGCAATCTGTTCCAGGGAAAGTACTTCCTGATGATGTCTTAGTCAAAACATGTTTACAAGATTGAGCACCCACAGGCTCTTGACATTTGCTTTTCTGGTATTGGATTTACCATGACTTCACTGTGTTAAACACCACTAGGTGGTAAGAGAGACATAAATATATATATTTTTTTTCTATTTTCTCATCAGTGTGTGAAGTGGCATACCCTTTGACACTGTATGGTAAAAAAAGTGAGAAGAGGTTTACTACTTGTGAGAAAACTGTTTTGTCTATA
>CM021697.1:195819494-195848295 GCA_011074415.1 Stictonetta naevosa | reverse complement strand
AAAAAAAAAAAAAAAAAAAAAAAAAAAGGTTATTAGAGTAATTTAAACTAAACAAACAAAGAAAAATATTTAAGAGTGAATAAATGAAAATAAGAAGAGAATGAAAAATGATGGTAACAATGACTTGTTTTTCTTTGAAGTACCTAAACTTTGTGGTCATCAAAGAACTGGCAGTGTAGTGTATTCCATGCTCTATGAGAACAAAATAATATGTTAACATAATTTTAGATATTTTGAACACTACGTATATTACATTTTCCATTAATAGTTTCATAGTATTATACTACAGAAGAACTATTAAATTGTCTTGCCTCTTTTGATGTTACAAAGTGTACATTTTCCCAAGAAAATTACGCAAAGAACTGTTATTTCTATTTCAGTGTGTGTTTGTGTTTGTGTGTTTTGGTGTTATTGTTGTGTTGTTGTTTTAGCTAAATAATGAAGTAATCTCCATACATACAACTACTACTCCAAGAACAGAGTCAAGATGATAGCTCAAGCCTTGGACCCCGATCAGCCCAACTACTTATTTGTTAGTTCTCTGTTTCTGGCACAGGGATGCCATCAGCCTGTCCAAAATAATTATGTTAAGACATTATTCATGGAATAATATGCACCAGAAACCATTTGAGAAAGTAATCCAGACAAAACAAAACAAAACAAAACAACAACAACAACCAGTAAATTTGCCCCCCTTCATCTTGTGTTATCTTCCTTTATACTTTAAAACATCCCAAGGTGATCTTGCTACACCTCCCAGCAACATGAGTTCATAGGATGTTTCAGGTTGGACTTCTAGTCCTGCCTCCTCCTCACAGCATGCAACGCATGGCCTCAGTTTCACACTGTGAGCATACAGGCTTCAGCAGCAATCTCAGACTATTTCAGTGCTATAAAAAAGGTCAGAGGAGGTCCAGGGACAAATGCTATGTGCTATGGATGTGGATAGTCTATTCTGTAAATCTTATAGTTATGAGTCCCTGTCCTAATCAATTTAACAGTATAAACATACCTTATACTTTTATATATGCATTGCTAGGAAAAGACAGACATTTCAAGATTTGTCATTGTTGCTTTTGAGAAGAAAAATAACATTTCTAAGGGGGAAGGTCAAACTTCCCATATTAGGTAAGAGATGTGCATATTTCTTTTGCATGCAGTGCTTTCTTGGTCATCCTTATATGTGTTTTTGTCTCCATCATAATGAGATTTCCTGTCTCTTACTAGATATAATGTACCTCTCACTTGCAATATCTATCCCAGCATTGTGCACTCACAGGTCCAATTAATTCAAGAGAAATACCCAGAGAGGTGATATCAATATATAGGCAGGTCAGATAGGAGCTAACTGTATATCTATTTTTCTACCATACAGCCATAATTTATTTTGAAAGCCAATTCTTTTTTATAAATTGCACACTGCATGAAAAGTTCAGCTGAGTCTAAATCCTGTCCACAGAGAACAATCTGAGCAGCCAATCTGTGCAGTGGAGAATGCTTCGTGAATTCGTACCCAGGGGCTATAGAGGGAAAATAGATACAGCTATGTCCATAACTTCAGTCTCACGAGGAAATAGCTAGTGGATCAAACAGATGCAAGTGCAGAAAATATCTACCTGCACCTCTCCCATGCAGCTGACACTTCCCATCACCTGTAATGATCTGGACTGTGAAATATGGGAAACCCTCTGCACCAGTTCCTGCCAGCAGGTTACAGTGCTAACTGATATTTATGAATCTGCATGTCCACAGCAAGCTCCTTTTTCTGCTTTAAATATGTAACTAAATAAATATATAGATAAAGGGACTATCCAGTCCCAACTAAAAAGGTGTGAAGCTGAATATATTAAAAGCTAGGAAATTTCTAGATTTACTGCATACTCCTTTTTTTAATTATTTTTTTTTATTTATTTTTTTTATTTATTTTTATTTTTTTAACCTAAAAAAAACTTCCTAAATACATCTTACAAACACACTAAAATTATGAATAGAGGACAAGTGTGTGTATATTACCTATATATTTTATTGTACTTATATATAATATGCTTCTGTATATATAAGTGCATGTGCATAGTAATTGTTTAAAGGTATGTTTCAGGTAGTTGGTGTTCAGAAGTAACATAACATCAATTCCATTATATTGATGTGTATTACCCTGTAGGTTTCCATATTAACTTCTTGTTTGATGTAGATGAAGCATGTCTAGACATCAAATTGAAATATACGGTTCTGAACTCTGCATGGCTTGTTTTATCAAGGATCAGCACAAGGACATACAATATTAGCCTGGGTGTTGCTAGACAGCTAGCCTTTGGGCCAGACGTGGAATAGCCATGTTTGCATGGTGCTCTATGCAGCAATAAACTCTGGCCTCTGAGTCTTATTTTATACCTAACTGCAGTATCTCGCTGGTGTAGCTGTACTGTCACTGATTCTGGAGCTGAGTTACATTTTGTGGTGTGTAGGTGCTTTCAAACTCCTAAGTCACAAATATTGTGCCATATTTACTGAGGGCTACTCTATGCCTTTAGTCACAGTCTAGAGAAAAGGGTGAGGTTAAGCTGCTTTATCCCAGGAGTAACATCAAATGATACTGCAACTTAGAGGGACAAATCCTCTCAGTATCGACATTTTGATTGACAGAAATGGGAGAAGAATTATCACATGAAAGTACAACTCTCTCAATCAGCCATCAACACCGGGCAGCCCAGGGTAGATGGTGACAGAGATTTTTTTTTTCCTACTTCCCATCAAAGGACGGTTCACTGCTTGCTTTTTGCTATAGTTAGAGCCATAATCAAAGCAGCTCCACCAAGCAGAAAGGCTGGAGAAGTCATTGTTAAGCCTGCATGACTGACACATTTTGTATATCTGACATGCATGAAATGGAAGGTGTTTTGTGAGATTTTCTTCCAAGAGACTAAGAAAGGCAATTTTATTTATTAAATAGGCAGCTGCTGTTCTGTGTATAAAATGGAACAAGGCTATAACTGTTTTAATGAGTTGTTCATAGTCCCAATATTGGTTAATTTTCTGTATTTATAGAAAAAAAATGGTTACTTGGATATTATCTAATTGCCCTATTGTGTACCTCTGCATTGACTTGTCCCTGTTATAATCTCAAGACAAAAAATGCCAGGACATTTTCTAAATGGGTCTTTTGTTCTTTGAATTCATTGCCTATCTCTTATCAGCATCTAATAGAAGGCTGACAAAAAAAAAAAAAAAAAAAAAAAAAAAGCCACTGTTTTCCCTTGTTGTTAATTGTTTAACATCCATGGCATTTAATTTGTATATCTTCAGAGAACAAAGTTCTGTGGATGTATGTTGTACTGCTGACATCCATTTCCCTTATAGGAAGACCTTGACATGATTTACATGATTCTATAAAATGCACAATACTGAAGAGAAAATGAGCTACACAGGAAAAGATTTGTTAATGACCCTCTATTTAATTAGCTAAAAATCAGGTGAAAAACTATTTATATTGAATACAGAAAAATACTTTGGACCAGTCTTGTAAGGATTAGATACTTTTATTCACCACAGGCTTTGCACAGGGTCACTTATGCTTTTAATACTTTGCATTAAGTCTGTATTATGTAGTCATTACAAGCCTAATACAACTTCTGTTAAAACTCATGGAAATGTTGCTCATGAGTCATAATGCTAAAGTAATCAGTTAATAAAAAATCCTCATATTCATATTAGACCAATTAATTCAACCTAATATAAATTTAAACAATTTAAATTGATGAAAAGAGCTCTGATTTTTTGTGGTGTTTCAAAAAGGCCAATTTTTCATTTTAAACATCTTTTTAAAAACTGACTGTGAACTGTGCACTTAAGCAATGTAGTCCTAGGTTACATTGCTAACCCTCTGTTTTGCTCGCCCATTTGGATTTCTGGAGGCTTACTAATGCTGTCTAATAAGGCTCATGCAAATTCTCCCACTTGGACTTTGCTAATGTGTCTTGTTGTGCCCATCCTTGAAATTTGAATACAGCAATAGATAAAAATGTTTTTACACTAGTACTCAAAAGCAATATTGGAATTAATTCTTCAGAAAAGTGTAGCAAGTAAAAATAAATTAAAACAAAACAAAACAAAGCAAACATACAAACAACAAAAAAAAACACACTGTGTATTTGAAAACAAAGGGAATTAAAATTGTTCACAAGCTCTTCCGTGCCTCTGTTTGATTTCACAGAAAGGTTGACTGAGAGAGATTTTTGCACTTCATCTGAGCTTCTGTATGGATTTCTATAAAACAAACACTATTGGTCAAACAAAATGTAACTTCCTACATGACTGAACATAGGCTAATCTGACTGTACATGAAACGTATTGATGGGATGCACCTCAAGACAAAAGCATCCCTATTTAGTTGTTCTGCAGACACTCGTAAAGAGAATGTTGCTATAAAATCTTTATGTACTATGGTTTGTGCAGAGGATAATGCTTTCATGAGGAATCAAATCTCTTCAACAGGATGGTCAGACTGCCTGGATAGCAAAGGGAGACTGTTTCAAGTGTCTTTGCAAAACTGTCTCTAGCAGGATTGGACAAGACTCCCCAAAACATTGTCCTGCTGAAATCCTACATCCAGCTGGCCTGTGGTTCTGCATGACTGCTCCATCACATGCCCATTCTACAGCTGTTGGTTATATTAAATTATTTACTGAGCAGCCCCTATTGTTCTTAATTATGCACAGGAGAGTATCCTCCATGAAGATATTTGCATCTTTAGGAGTAGTTCTTACTGAGAAGAAGACTAACCTATTTCTACAGGTTAGCCAGTTCTGGAGTAGGAACACTCTGCAGAGTCTCTGGGATGGTAATGCAAGTCAAAACACTGGTAAAAAATAAATTGGTTGAGGCACAGACAGGAGCTGCCAGAGACTGATTGTGACTGCCCCGAATTGCCAATGGGAGATCTCCTGTTACAATCACTTGCATGTTTTGTGAAGACAGCGGCTAAGAGATCAGTCCATCAGCTTGTCCGAGTTTCTGTTATTTAAATTGCTCATTGTGCCCTCAGTGTGGTTGCCTAACTGGATTTACACACAAACACAACTATGATACACAAGTATACCATGATTATAACTACAGGAAAAATTGAACCTCATCTTTATGCTTCTATGATTCTATGATTCATTTATAATTTAAATTCCACAGCTCTTTCCACATCCAGTAAGTATGGTCAGGAGCACTTTGAATGAAACCATTTTCAATGAAAAATGACAAATTGCCCAAAGTGTTTGCATGCCTTAGAAATGTAATAGTTTTCCTGGTTTTGTTGTTGTTTGTTTGTGTGTTTGTTTTCCTGCCTGTATTTGTCCTACACAATAATTTATGACGTGATCTAACCATAGTGAAAGACAGTTCAAAAGAGAGTCACTGACTTTAGTAGAAGCTGGAATGGATGCTTAGTGAAATATCATAAGGGCTGGTGTTCACACTTTATTTTGGCCACAATAATTAGCTCAGCATATTCTGGAGCTGATCCAGCCTAAGTATGCAGTCAGTAATAGGCCATTAAGATTTGGTTTATTTGTGCATTAGATAAAGTGACCGGATCTTCCAAATAAATCATATAGCTTTGGTCTCTGAGAAACTCCAGTTATGTGCACATTAAAAGATGTTTCAAGGTAGAGCCAGTATTTAAAGAACTGGTTTCTAACTCAGAACAAATTTTTGTTCAATGCTTAGCATATTATTCAGGACTCTCTTTTTGCACCCTTGCAGTAAAACTGATTCAATTTCCTTAGTCTGTCACATTAGCAGATTTACATTGAAAGCTGGTGGGATTTAGGGTCTGCTGATATAAATGTACATGCTGGGTTCACACAACTGAGTGGAATCTTCTCCTGTGACACGGTTGCTTTTCAATAAAGAGTGCTTTGTTCTTAGTCCTTTCAGAACACCACAAATTGCTAGCCAATTGATAAAAAACATATAAATTCTAAACTTTAGCGAGACCGTCAAAATGAGAGTTGCAAAAGTAGGCTATAGTGACATAAAGTGCTATTTAAAATATTCACTTTTATCTGTCTTCCTCTTCTTTGTTGTTATTTATTTCCTGAGATTTCTAAAATGACCCAAGCTATTCTGTATATTTAGAAGTAGAAATAGAATATGGATGGAGACTTGAAAAGTTAATTCCAAGAATAGATATTAAGATGAGTTTATTTTTCTGGTAGCTTTTCTTTTTCATTTCATTTGCACGTGCACGATCTGAAGACAGTTTAATATCAAAGTAAAATCTGCTGCAATTTAATATATATATATATGTTCAATCTAGGGATTTGATGATTTTGTTTTATTCTTAGAGTTCACATCATTTTTCTGTTCCTCCTGCTTGATATCCTCTATTGTGCTTATGAAGTTTTTGTCATTCACCTTTTAAAATTATTTTTGTTATATTAAAAGCAAAAATATTTGTTATGCTCTGCTTTTCCAAACAATTGCTTCCACGGGCATTAACACTGTACTAAGGCAGCTGAAATGCTCTAGATAATTCATGCATAGGCTGAGACAGACCTTAATCATAACACTGTGAATTAGACCTTTGCACCTTGTACTACATAAACAACTGTCATACTATGCAGAAAAGTGATGACCTATATAAGGATCCTAAACACGCTTTTCTTTCATGGATTGTGATTGCATTTTGTTTTGCATCACAGGACTCAAGTCGACTGAGACAGGCAGAGTGTATTTGAGCGTTAGGCATCACATTAAGGTTTTATTTAACTTGTTCATCATTACAAAAGACAAGACAAACTTCGATGTGTGGCTCCTCTTCAATATTACGATTCTCTGCATGTGCAAGTGTGAATTGTCCCATGCCAAACACTGCTCTGAAAAACAAACAAACAAACAAACAAAAAGCTCTGGTAGCCACTCCTGAGACACCCCAATGCCATGCAGCAGCAACTGCATGGAGGGTCACACCCCCTGCCCTTTGATGCCCATCAACCCTGATTACATTGGCAGCCAAGTTCATGCACTCTGTGGGAGTCCACTTTGATGAAATGTGGCACCTCTATCTATTCTGGTTGCTATAACCTGCTGTAGTCAACAGGGGAAGGAAAGCATTTGTAGTGTCCAATTCCTGCAACACTTCTTGGAGGTCTACAACAGCAAACAGCAAGTTATCTTGACCTAGATGATCATCTGAGGTGAGATATACTTTTCTGAGAAGTCTTGGGGTGATTAAATGGACTTCACCTGAGTTGTGGAAGCCACAGGGTGCAAATGATTCTAAAAATCCCTTAATTACAATGGTCAAGGTCAATGAGAAACTATATCCTATTAAAGCTAAAGCTTAATAATTTAGCTGTAGAAATACCTACTTCACATTCCTACCTAAACATCTAAAACAGATAGTTCCCTCTTTCTTGAAAGAATATTTTAAAATGCATTTTCAAGAGTTTTTTTTTGTTGTTTTGTTTTGTTTTGTTTTGTTTGTTTGTTTGTTTAGTTTTAGTTTTTTTTTTTTTTTTAATGGCTTTAAAACATCCCGGCACGGAGTGCAAAATGACAATTCAAACAGTGCTGTGTATGTTATAAACAGCTTTGCCCTACATACAGCAAGTCACTTCCATTCGCGAAGTAACAAAACTTTATATTCACTACATTAAAGCGCATGTTGATTTACAGCGCTCTTTGATCAGATGATCAAAACCCACTTTAACATTGCTCACAGTACAACCTCACTCTTCACACACATATCATTAGTAACTGGCACAGATACCAAGCATCTTGGTTCTCACTAGAGCTGTGTGTCAGCCTTTGGCATCCAGGATCATAACTTTGGTTCAAGTGCTTGCTGTTTGAAGCAAATAACAATAAACATAAAATGACTTTTCTAGGGTTTGACTGAGCCAGGTTGGTCTGGGTATGAAGAGAGGGTTTGGTTTTTGTTTTGTTTTGTTTTGTTTTGTTTTGTTTTTTCCCTTCGTGCTAAGTGAAAGAGAAATTAATTTGAATCCTAGGAGACAGGTGCATAGGGCTCACTGATATTGTAGGTCCGCTGCTGAATTAGCAGAGGTAAACATGCATACTTAATTATCACATTTGTTATTGCAAAGAGGAACAATTGAAACATTGAAAGAAATCAGGACTATATATATATATATATATATATAAGAATTAGAATATTGTGAAGTAAGAGGATTTAAACTGGGAGGGGTTTTAAGCAAATCTAATGTATTAAATTTCAGGCATACAGACAACTGATGCTGCTTGTGCAGAACTGAGGAAGAATTTTAAAGTGTACTGAGAATTAACATACAGGTTTTTTTGTTTGTTTGTTTGTTTTTTTAGTTTCATTTCAAAAAATGCATTGACCAAAAGTTCTTTGTGAAAGTCCCTCTGCTTGATACAAACTGCTTCATGACACCATTTATGTGAGAGCTATCAGGCCAGAATTATGTGATATTGTTGGTGTGTCAAGAAGCTTAAGTTCTATAAGGTCTTGAGCTTTCTGAGGATCTTGTGATGCTGCTCTGTCACTGACAGATGTTTGACCTGAGCTGTTTTACCCCACAAACCAGAAGTGTAGTAGTATGCACAGACTCAACAACCGTGAGTTAACTGATGGAAATAATATCAAGCTTAGTCTTGTTTCTCAGTCCTCCGAATGTAGGGTCAGAGGGGTGACTGGTTTTGTGCAATGCTTGTACAGCACACATCTTCACTGCTGTATCTAATGCACTGTGCACAGTTCATCCAGAATCGCCTTGCAGTTTTATCTGCAAGCCTGCAAGCCAATACCTGTGGATAGCTCTGGAGAACAACTGCTGCAAGTCTGGTTATCTTCTGCTCAAGGATAGCCTCTAGATGTGCTTCTCTGCCAGATGAAGTAGTCTAACACTTGCTACCACATCCTGTCTGTCCCATGATCTTACCAGGAAGATATAAATATCCATTGTCTTTCCCTGGAGGACTCCAATTTCTCCATCCAGAAAAGATGGCAGCCTGAATTTAGGCTTAAGTAGGGACTGTAGGTGCTGGTCCCCAGGGTGGTGTGGACTATCAAACTATTTGAAAATTGTTATTGATGTGATTCTGCAGCATTAGAAGATAGTAAATGTAATACATATGATAAAATAAACTAGAATTATAATGAGGAAATTAATAGGAGAAAAGGATATTTAGTGAGCATCATGAAACAATGGCAGATGCAAAAGTTTGTATATAAAAGGATTAGCAGAGGCAGTCCAAATTTTTGTAGTTCCCATTAGAGATCCATTTCAAGTTGCTGTCACCTTCATCCTCCAACATCCTAGTCACTGCAGTGTTTCATATTAATGTTGTTTAAATCCAGACCCACTATAAAACTCAGACATTATAAACATGTAAATATTATAAGCCATGAAAATTACAATAACCAGTTTTATTCTCAAGGTGCAATGAAAGAAATCCAGGTTCATCTGGCCACATCTGTCCTTTAATTCAAGTTACCACCACAAGTGCAAAGCAACAGAGAATGGCTGCAAGGATCTGTTTGTACATGCTTTATTTGCTCTGTCCCTGTTCCTGCTCTTCTGGAGGCACCAAAGATGCCTTCCACTGTGACGGATCATGTGTGCATAATAAGTCCAATGGCCACTGCCAAAAGATCAGTGGTCCTTGAGATACATCAGCTGATTCTCCAGATAACTGGCTTGGAGGCATGCAAATGGCAACTTGAACCTACAGTGATGAACCCCTCTGCTCCCAACTGTGTCTGTTCTTTGTGTGTCACATCCCATTATTGTAAAGTGGATCTTAATGGAAATGCAGGGATTGCAAAGTTTCTGCAGGAGTGCACAAGTTGAGCAGACTGTACAGAAATGGATTCCAAACTACAGATGGAAAATAAGCATTTTAATTAATGTTAACTTTTATAGTACTTAGAGGACCTACATTCTCATAGATATGATTCTATCCCATTTGGTCATGCAGAAGCTAATTCTGATGAATTTGCTAATTTTGCCAAAGAGAATTCATAGCTTCCCCTTTTCATCCCTGTACTTTCTTGCAATTACTGTTGTTTGACAGCTGTTGTTTTCATGCAAATTTCACAATGTGGTGCATGAGTCTCAATGAGGTGATAATAACTGTGCAGATCACGCTTAAACAATAGAAATAAGTATAGATGATACCATTATATTTCTGAGATGCAATTTGATTCAACGTATCTCCCTACTGTGGCCGCATAAACCTCACAGGCAATACTGCCCATTTCCCATTGAGAGTAATAATATGCTGTGGATGTAGATGAAAGTAAAATTGCCTTTATATGTATTAGCTACAATTAGCTGGGACACCGAATAGAGCATATTCTTGAAGCTTATTTAGTCATTTCACCTAGGCAAAATGATTTTTCAGTGCTTTATGCCCACTTTACTGATGTGTAAATCCCACCATGCAGATGCAAAGGAGTGGATAAGCTGGCTGTGTGCCATGCTATCAGCGATTATATAGCTGTGATGGTTCTCCCAGCCCACTTTCACTGCACAACTGCTCCCAGAAGACCCCTGAGCAGTATTATGGAGACATGCAACATAACTGATATGTGTATTGATTCACCGAACAAAATGAATGCACTGTTTCTAGAACTGGATCTAACACAAAGATAACTGACGCAAGACTATGCAAATGCTGTTAATGGTGAATGACAGAGATGGCTTTTGCTATTCTACTACCCTTTCATCACTTTAGATGGACTGTGAAACCACACTTTGAGATTATTAGCCACATTTAAGTCCTGGAAAGATGTTGGTAATAGGAAATGTAAAATGATTCACTCTTAATGAATAAAAGGATATCAGATTTTGTTTAAGGAAGCTTACCAAGTTCAAACTTAATAAAATAATAATGTATAGACAGCACTGATAAAAGGCAAAATTAGAATAGCTCAGTGTAACTCACAGAGAGGTAAGGGCAGAATGAATTAACTAATACTTTTTTTTTTTTTTTTTTTTTTCCTCAGTGATGAAAGATAACGTAACTCAAGATGAAAGATAACGTATCTTAGGTTTGTGCATAATGTTAGTCGAAGTGTAGACATCAATAGTACTTCATCTATGGATTATTATTTTAATATACAGGAAAAAAAATAACAGAAGAATAACTGTGAAGTCACTCTGAGCGGTCTCTATGTTTATCAGTTGCAATGGGCCATCTCCAGATTAGTGAATTTATGGCAAAGTCTACAGATGACTTCTGTTAATGGTAAGATATCATTGATAGGAGACAGTATTTTGATTTCATTATTACCCCTTGGTTGTACAGTAATTTGATTTTAGCATTGTAAACTACTTTTCTACTCTAATGTATCACAGCTTTGGACCTATAAGTATAAAATTTAATCAAAGCTGCTGACAGCAAATCAGTTTATTGTTTCAGGAAACTGAAATATTAGGGTATTATCACTAAAGATAATTTGCAGTAAATAAAAGCATTCATTGCTCAGCTGCTTAGAGCTATGTTTCATGACCCTGTGCACCCATAACTATCACTGTCTTGTGTGCACACATGCACGCACACACGGACATGAAAAGCTTACTCTCTTTATATAACACTTCTTAAATGTGTTGCTTTAGAGAGTGTCTTGGACACGTATTTCATAAGCAGCCAGCCATCCCTTCCCCTCCAGCTGCGAGACAACCTGTCCCTCTTGCTGAAGTTCTGCCTTTCTGTGTCACCCTGTGACTTTTGCTGAGCTGAATCTGCACTTCCAGCTTGGCGAATCAGTGTGGCTGGCATTGAATTAGCAATTCGTAGTATATCTGTGTGTTCAACAGCACTTTGGTGAGGTAATTACTTTTGGAAATGCCAGTTCAGCACAGTCGGGGGACAAGCAGAAAAAGAGATTCAGACTTTCCCAGCAGGGACAGCTGGGGTTGCTGATTAAGGATGGATGAATCTGTTTGGGAAAACAAATCAGCTTAAGCCCCAGTTCTGCTAAACTTCCATATCAATTCCTGTATTTGTGAAAATGTTTGTCTCCCTTCCAGGAAAAGGGCTGGGATTTTTCATTTGTTTGTTTGTTTCTTTGCCATTGCCACCATACTGTATTCTTCCGAGAACTATGGCTTGATAATTGCAAACTACTGAATTACATGTCTGGTCACACCCATGCAGAGTGATGGCATTTTCTTATAGCATCTTAGGCAACCCTATGTGGCAGCTCCTTCAGGAACATCGGTAAATCTCATGGCACAGAGATTGTGGCATGAGCACACATGGCACTAAATCTACCTAGCCAGTAGATTTAGAAATTGGCAACCACTTATGTTGTTTTCAGTTGTGCATCTTCATCAGTGCTGCCATTAGTACCTTTTATCTTAGAAACAATAGGGTAGTGTATTAGATTTCTGAAACCAGAAGGCTTGCCCGATCACTGGGAGAAGGTGACATTAGTGTTGTAATGAAGAAAAGTAGTGAGGAACAGAGGCTGTGTAAAAATCATGCTATATTTTAGGCAAGCTCTGCTTAACAAACACACCATAAATGGATTTCAAGACCACATGTGCAGGGCAGCTGTTCCTTGTCCTCTGGTGATGGAAATGGATACTGTCCATTTGTGTCAGATGGTGTCTTCAGATTATTAGTACATTTAAACATGGCTTCAAGAGTCCTAGAAAGTCTTAGCTGGACTGTACATCTGTCTTTCCCTCAGAATAAGCCAAGAGAAAAACAATTAGACACTAAGAAATCTGATTTTTAATTGTTTTTGTGGGGTAAAAAACAGTATCTATAGTAAAGACTGTCTTGGTATGGGTTACTTAGATGATTGCTTGTTGGGTTGTATGAAAAGCTCTAGAGTATATTCCTGAAATTCTGGGATACCTCACTCATCACCTTGTTCAGTATTTGGAAATTCATGTGCTGTCTATCGTTCTGATTCTTCACTAGTACAGGACTGGCATATTAATGTATATAATCATTTCTGGTAATGCTCACCAATAATTTCATAACCTATGAAGCACTTTCACATTTCAGTGAGTAAAAAAGGAGACTGCAGAACAGAAGGAAAATCATGAGTCCAAGCCAAGGAGGAACAGATACTATCTTGTTAAATGAATGACACAGTTTGGAATAAATATCTAATGTCGTTGCATAGGTAGAAGTGGTATTAATCAAGGAGAATGTAAGCATTTTTATAGCATTGACTCTGTTTTGAGAATGTTTAATAATCACTTATCATAATAAAAACATCTTTAGTCAATGAGCTTTTCCATCATCTGGGTTTTCCCATCAACTTTGGCAGTTCTGGAATCTGCTCAGAGCCCATATAACTGTTTTTCAGAGTGATTGTGTAGTCCAGGCAGATTGCATATACCGACGACATTCCTTCTGGAGGTCTCACTAGGAGTCATTGTATTTAGAAAATAAATTGATCAAAATCAAAGCAAAGATAATTATCCTAATGTTCAAAATTTTGCTGAATTGGATCCTTGAGTGAAAGAAGCAACTCAGATGCCCACCTTAGTGTAAAACTGGAATTATTTCTTCATGTGGAAAACAGTGATCAACCACTGCCATAGCATGTTCCACCACACAGGAGATATCTCTGATTTTTTAATAAAAGCCAATTATATGGACATAAGATGAGGAAAAGTCCTGGATGAACTCCATTAAAGCCACAAGTTTAATGCATCCCATTGAGTATGTCAAGAGTTGCATGCTTCTATTTTCCCTGCCTCCAGTGTCTGCTAGTTTATACAAGCCTTTTTACACATGAAATATTTGTTCTGTACCATATTAGTCTTCTGGAGACTCCCTCCCTCCACAGAATGGGTGAGAATCATCACGGAGTTATCACAGCATGACTTAAGTTGGAAGGAACCTTAAAGATCATCCAGTTCCAACACCCCTGTCACGGGCAGGGGCACCTCCCACCAGACCAGGTTGACAAAAGCCCCATCCAGCCTGGTCTTGAATACTTTCAGGGTTTACCCAGCTTCTCTGGGCAACCTGTGCCAGGGCCTCACCACCCTCTGAGTGAAGAATTTCTTTCTAATATCCAATCTAAATCTCCTCTCTTTTAGTTTAAAGCCATTCCCCCTTGTCCTATCAGTCTTAACAAATAAAAAGTTGCTCTCCATCTTTCTCATAAGTCCTCCTTAAGTACTGAAACACTGCAACAAGGTCTTCCTGGAGCATTCTCTTCTCAAGGCTGAACATCCCCAGCTCCCTCATCCTGTCTTCCTAGTAGAGGTGCTCCAGCCCTCTGATCAACTTCGTGGCTCTCCTCTGGACCCACTAACAGATTCACATTCTTCTTGTGCTGAGGGCCCCAGACCTTGATACAAGACTCCAAGCGGGGCGTCACAGAGGGAGACAATCACTTCCCTTGACCTCCTGGTCAAGCCTCTGTTGATGCAGCCCAGGATGCAGTTGGCCTTCTGAGCTGCAAGTGCACACTGCTAGCTTGTGTTGAGCTTGTCATCCACCAGAACCCCCAAGTCCTTCTCTATAGGGCTACTCTCAGTGAGTTCTTCTCCCAGTCTGTACTCAAGCCTGGGATTGCCCTGACCGAGGTGCAGCACCTTGCACTTGGCCTTGTTGAACTTTTTTAGGTTCATGTGTGTACAATTCTCAAGCTTTTCCAAGTCTCTTTGGATAGCATCCCTTCCTTCTTGGTATCAACTGCACCACTCAGCAAGGTGTCACCTGCAAACTTGCTGAGGGTGCACTTGATCCCACTGTCTGTGTTGTCTATGTCTATTCACCTGATGGAGGGGAAAGTCACTACCGAATCCTACATTACTATCTCTATGGCAGAAATTCTGCCCAGGTGACTTTAGTTTGCTGTATATAAATAACCATGGTTAAGAACAATACAGAAGCTTGTGTCTACTTGCAGACTGGAACCAAAATGAGCCTGTCTCAACTAATATCCTAGAGGGAAAGGATTAAGATTATGTTTTTTACTAACAAATAAAATGGCATGGACCAGAAAAAAAAAAAAAATAAACAAACAAACAAAAATGGGAATGCTGCAGAAAAAGAAGTCAGCACTTGCAGAAGCTGGATGGAGTGGAATGAAACATGAGAGAAGTTAAGTGTTTGTCACTAGGGGGCAACGTGGTATCAGATAACTGGATGGATGCTCCCCTGGAAGACAGTGAAATATGGGGACAAGAGCATGACACCATATGGAGGAGAGACTTTAAAATAACAAAGCAGCCTGGTGAAGCACAGCAGAATGAGAAATTGAGTTTTACTGCCCTTAGTCATCAAATTGAAAACGTTCAGCCAGAGAGAGGGGAGTGGGAGTTGAAGAGGGGAATGTGGCTGCTGGGATTTGATCAGTGATGCTAACTACGATATAGTCAGACATGAACTCTTCCTGAATGAAGGAGAAGTGATAGAATCACATTCATTATCAAGGTGCAGAAAGGGGAAAAAAAAGTGTATATAATGGACTGGCTGTCTGAGTTTCAAACAGATATTTGGATTTGTGACATGTATAGCTAATATCAGAAATGCAGTTAGTCTTTTACAAAACAAGTTTAGCTCTCCGTCCATCAGGCTTGAGTAGATACAAATCTCAGTACAATACACAGAACAAAGTTACCCCTTAAATAACTCCATGTGTAAGAGTGACAGAAAGAAGGGAAGAAACAGTGTTTCCATAATGTCTGATGCATATTATCCAGTAACCTATATTCAACTACTGAACTGCTGAAATAAGCTTTTTAAATTTGGACCCTTTATTTGACCAACTTTGATAGTAGAATAGTTGGAAGATGAATCTGGGATATGTAATTTCTGAGGGTTAGACTTAGAGTTTAAAAACTTCTTTACGAGAATAGGTTATTTTTAATGCATCCAGAATGTGAATATATTTGCCTAAGCTGCTTAGTACACCTGAATGGATCCCTGGTTGTAAGGCAAAATAGCTGAAACAACCTAGTGGCTTCATCCACAACAGAGTGAATGAATCTATACCACAGAGAAGTTTTCTTCTCTGGGCCCCACAGGATCCTAAGAAGAAAGTAGTTAATTAGTGCATGAAATTGTTTATGAAATACCATGGGGATTGTATTGCAGCCTGCCACAGTGGTGTTTTCATGTGTTTGTTTGGCACAGCTGGGTCCATCTAATATTTTGCCAAGAATGTCCAGAACAGCCCCATTTTTGCCCTCTTTCCTCCTAGACCCCTCTAATTCTGCTCCTACTTGCTCCATGTGGGAGCTGTCTCCTGTGCTCATCTTCCTGTTTTCACTGAGCTGAATTAATCTGCTAGGTTTGCAGAATACCATTTACATGTGTTAGTGTGGTAGTTGTTTGTCAGCTCAGAGAAATAAATAAACTCACGATGGAGGCCACTGGGCATCAAATCTGGCACAGGCAAACCAGCAGCAGCTGGTGGAAGCAAGGCAACCCATTCTCTGCCACAGGGAAATGTTACGCTGTCTCAGCTGTATCACTGAAATGTGCCCTTACTCCACTTTAAATTAATAAACCATTTACATATAACCCATGTTCACTAGGTAGACTTTGAAAATTAGACCTGTCCATGTTATATGTCTGTTCATTAAAGCTAATTAGTTGTTGATATTCAAAATATGGCACAAAGTGTTAACATTTTTTGGGGTGTTCCTCATTTCTCCTTACCTCAAATCACAATAATTGTGAAAAAAATAAAAAATATAAAAATAAAAATAATAAAAAATAAGTTGGATAAACATAAATCTGAAACAAAGTTCCCAAAGAGATTTTTAAGTGTTTTGCTTTTCCTGGGGAAGGCCAAATATCACATTCTTAGATTTAGTCAGATCTGCACAGTAAATCTAAATACAAAATATTTGAACACCACTGCAAATAATAGTCAAAATCCAAAACAATAAATACATGTTCTGCAATAAAAACAGTTATAACAGTTATTTTATAAGTGGGATTGAATTGACTAACTAATTGCCATTTCTGAAATAATGAGCCTTAATCTCTTGTTTACATAGTAAATCAAGAGTAGTTCCACTACATTTTACTGCCTTAGAGATGTGAAAGTGATACAAGTGAAACAGAATTCGGGCTTCTGCTTTATTAGTGGAAATGAAGAATTATGAGTAGAAACACCAGTGTAAATCCTTTTAAACAGACAAAATTATTACTTTTGGGAGTCCCTTCTGGATTCAAATATAATTGTGGTTGGAACTAATTTTCTCCTACACTACTTGGGACAAAACTGCTGTTATTGCTGTGCATGTATTTACAGACTTCAGCACAATGGGATTCAATTCTTTTCTGGGATCCAGGTACTTCACTAATACAGATAATTATAGTTGTAGCATGGGAACTGTATTTTGTGGTTGGACGTAGTCAAAACCATGAAAGAATATTGTTGGTCATACAATGTACTGAACTGTGAGAAGTGCTACATAATGTAGCATAGCTCAGCAACATTAATTCATTTACACAAGGTGGGACCAAAGGTCTGCCTGTCCAGGGACCTCCTTGTGACAGAAGCAGAGAACAGATGCCTAGGGAAGATTATACAAACTGGACAAATACAGACATTATTTTCTCCTGATACTATCTTGAATATCAAAATTGTATAGCCCAAGGACTATGTGAACCAGATTATTTATTTATTTATTTACTTATTTATTTATTTTTAATGTATTTAAGCAATACCCCATTGATTTATTTCCTATGCACATCTAAATTCATCTTTTGGATCCATGAAGATTTTTAGCACTGGTAGTATCTTCTGACAAGCAGTCCTGCAACTTCCCCTATGTATAGTATGGAATACCAACATTTGTTTGCTTTTATCTCCTCTTTCATTTGATGCCACCTATTTACTGTACAAGAAAAAAAAACATAAATTTTCAACCCTATTCACCTTTTCCATGTAGGAGATTTTTGTGTACCAGAAGGTCATATCCTCCAGAACTGTCTGGTTTTACCACACTGAAGAGTTCAGCAGTTACTTCATTTTATGGAAACCTGCCTTCAGCTGTCCCAGAAAATATCCATCTGTAGAAATGAATTCATAACAGGATAAATTGGTCTTTTGCTTCTACCATTTTAACTTGAAACATAGGAAAAATCACACACACACACACAAAGTACGTGTGTGATTTTGAATGTGCTTCCCACTTGAGAATATCATTCTAACACTTTGCATACAGTAAACAGGAATATGTCATTGTGCTAAGCATTTTCTCAAGGTTTTGATGGCTGTTTATTTCATGCATCATTCACCCCTTGCTGTAGTAATCACATCAAGTAACATTTAATTATTGCTAAATTAAAAGCTGATAGGATATTGAGAAATAATACCTGGACCCAGGCATGTTGGTAATGGATTTCATTGTACTCTACTACCCCAAGCTATGCTCACATCCATATGGCATCTAGCTACTGCAAAATAAATAAGAGATTGAATTGTAGATTTTTCATTAATTTTCTTCACATCTGGGAAGCTGGACTTAAAAAGTCAAGTGACCTGACCTCAGAGATGTACAGAAGGTGTTACTTAAGTAGTGTGCATCAGAAACAGGTTATAAATACACAGACTTTTTCTTTATTTATATGAGCTCTGAAGAGGTATAAGGAGAGACTTCAATACAAATCTTTCTGAGCAGATAACATTTTTTTTTTTTTCTCCTAGAGGCAGTGCCAGAAATATTACTGACTTTCAAGGTGAGTAGGATTTGCTGTGACATGTCACTTACACTACTAAAAAAGTATAAGTAAGCAGTGAAAATCAGGATTAATCTAAATTTGCATCACAGGTGGTGTGGAGTATTGACAGAGGGATTTGCATTGCAGGCGACTGTCAAAATGGCACATAGGTTATACAAACACAAGCGGATCCAGCATCAGATCACTGCAAGCCATTTGCTAATATTGCAGAAATAGTGGAAGCCTATAAATGATATTATAGGCAATATATATATATATATTTTTAACTTACATAAAAGGCACATTTATATGAAAGGTGTACAGTTGGCAAAAGTATGCACTTAACAGATGATAATTAAAAAAATGCATATTTAATTTTGCCTGTGCAGTGCTCTTGATGATAAAATCTTTAATGGTATCACAACATACAGTTGTTTTTACTGATCTTTTTTCTTCTGATGGATTTGTTGCATTGGGAAAAACAGAGCTTTCTATTTGCTGAATTTTAGTTATCGCTTACAAATAGTACAGTAGAATTCCTAATAAACTTGCATAGATTTTTTTTTTTTTTTAATGGAAAATATATTAAATGGAAATATATTAAACAGTTTAAATGAACTTGCTTTACCTAAATACTAGAGAGCATTATTGTGAGATAAATTTACAATTCAGATACTTCTAGAAACTGAGGACATATTTCTTAAATATTAATATGTGTTGTAAACTTATAAATCCACTATAATGAAAAAGAAACAAAACAAGCAAACAAAACAAACAAAAAGCTAGGTTGCAGTTAAGTGTTGTTTCTCAGATACATTAATTATTATAGTCTATATGAGTGGAAAACATTTATTTATTGTTAACTCTTCAAATTCTTGGTTTCTCATTCTGTTTGGTGTTCAAATGATAAAATTAAAATTATTCTCTTCTGGACATTGGGACTTCTTTCACTGGCCAAACATGGTAATCTAGTGCCTTTGTCTGTGGGACTTTCTGAAGACGGCTGCCAGATACGTCTCAGAACTTGACAGAGATGTGACAGCTACTGGAGGTCTACTAAACAACAACAGAAGTAGAATCCTGGAGAGCAGATAGATATTGGTCAATGGTTAAAGTCTAGTGACACTAGGATATGGAGAAAAGGTCTCCCAAAGTGTTTGTGTCAAGCAGCAACAGTGGTGGCAAGGTGATTTCTGGCCTTGGCAATAATTGTTCATGTTTGTGAGACCACCAGCACCCTCAGCTCTGCAAATCCATGAACAGACTGCAAATCTGTTTCTTGAGCTGTGTGTTCTTTCCAGAAGTAATGTGCTAAAGTCAGGTTTACTACATCCCTGAAAAGCAGTTTGGGGCTTACCTATTACTGTATGTGCAATTTCTTTTAATTGTATCCTGTAATCCAGACATTTAAATTTGTTACTGGTAGCCTAAAAAGGGGAATGTTGAGCTCAATTCTACCTCACAGTGTTTTGTTTTTTCTTTCAACTTTATAACATAACCAGGTTTCTTTGTACCCCTTGCTTAAAAAGAAAAAGAAAAAAAAAAAAAAAGTTTAAGTTGCAATTCTCCTGGTGATTTACTGGCTTTCTCAAAGCTTAAAATGTCATTGGATCCTCTGAGCAATACAGGTTACCAAGGTCTATTGCTCTGACTGATGTCATTAGAGATTTTTCTTCTAGGTGTTGTGTATGATCTTCAACATTTTTGTGTTTTCAGCTGAGTGTGAGGGAAACCTGAATGATGATGGCAAACTAAGTTTAAATCATTCATTCATTCATTCTTAAAATACTTTATTTGTATTATTAAGAGCAAGAAAGACACTTGTCATTGTGCATTGGGTTTACATGGAAAGATTTTGGTAGTGGAGGGCTGCAGATGTGGCCTCTGTGAAAAGAATCCAGAAGCTGCCCCATGTCAGATAAGATCCATTTTCAGCCGGCTCCAAAAGGCACCCACCACTACCCAGAGCTTAGCCAATAAACGATGTTGTTCGTGCTTCTGTGAGAGCAGAGTTAAGAAAGGGTCAAAAACCGAACTGTTGTGCTACAGCAGATGTGAGAAATGAGAGAGAAGCAGCCCTGCAGCCCCCAGTGTCAGTGCAGAAGGAGGGAAGGAGTTGCTCCAGGCACACAGCACAAGTTCCCCTGTGGCCTGCGGAGAGGCCTCTGGTGGAGCAGGCTGTTCTCCTGCAGCCCATGGGTCCCACATGGAGCAGATCTCCACGCTGCAGCCCGTGGAGGAGCCCCCAGTGGAGCAGGTGGATGTGGCCTGGAGGAGGCTGAGGCCCATGGAGAGCCCCTGCAGGAGCAGGCCCCAGGCCGGAGCTGAAGCCTGTGGAGAGGAGGCCACACAGGACTAGGGGGCCTGGGGGGAGCTGCTGTCCATGGGGGACCTGTGCTGGAGCAGTTTGCTCCTGGGGGATGGACCCCGTGGTAGGGAGCTGTGTGGGAGCAGTTCTTGAAGAGCTGCAGCCTGTGGGCAGCCTCCGCAGGATCAGTTCGGGAAGGATGGCATCCCATGGGAAGGACCTCACGTGGAGCAGGGGCAGAGAGTGACCGTGAAGGAGCAGCAGAGACGAAGCATCAGGGACTGACCACAGCCCCCATTCCCCATTCCTGTGTGCAGCTTGAGGGGAAGAGGTAGAAGGGATTGAATGGGGGGAAGATGGTTTTAGTTTGCTTTTAGTTGTCACTTCTCTAGTCTCTTAGTGATAGTCAATGAATTATATTAGTCTCCTATGCTGAGTTTGTTTTGCCTGTCACAATAATTGTTGAGTGATCTCCCTGTCATTATCTCAACCTTTGAGCCCTTTTAATCGTATTTTCTTCCCCTTTCTCTTTGAGGAGGGGGAGTGAGAGAGTGGTTGTGGGGGAGTTCAGCTGGCTAGGAAGGTAAAACTACCACACATTGAAACTGAAAACTGAGGGACTTAATGGTTACTTGAGAACACAAAGTCTCTAACTCCTATCATCCCACCTTCCTCCATCTGTTCCCCAGCTGTTACTACTGAATGTGATGTTACATAGCATGGAGTAACCCCCTTGGTCAGCTGTGGTCAGCTGTCTTGGCTGTGTCCTCTCTCAGGTACCTTGCTGCCAGGGTAACACCAGAAGTAGAAAAGTGTGAAAAGGCATTGTGTGAGCACTGCTCTGCAACACCTAAAACATTGGTATGTTATCACTACCATTTTCATCACAAATCCAAGAAATAGCATCATACAAGCTACTACGAAGAAAATTTACTCCGTCCCAGTCAAAACCACTATAAGGATAATATGCTTTCATTGAAAAATTTAACCTGAATTGATGTTCATTATTACTTCTTAAGCTTTCTGGTGGATATTGTACAATACACAATGAACCAAACTCAGCCCACAAGAGCTCTTCCAATCATAGTGACAAATGTCAGATAAAGATGTAACTGTGGCTGCAGAGAGTGATAGTTTGCAATGATGATATGGAGATAAAAACAAAATGCTGTATTGTTGACCCAGCTAACACAGTATTCATCCCTAGGGATAATAGAAAAAAACTTTGAATATCCCTTTATCCAGGCATCCAGATAAAGCTTATAGGCATAGGCTGGCAGCTAGTTTATTTGTGAATTGAGGTAGGGAAAACGTGAGTGCTCTTCTGGTGTCTTACATTGATATGGGGCAAAGTTTTTGTAAGGTTTTCTGGAAAAGTGAGTTTTGGATGGAATTAATTCATTTGCTGGTGTATTGAAGGTGAAGAAACGAATCAGGGGGAAATGAGAAAAAGGAGGGAATGAGAGTGAGTGGTGCAGCTGGCATCTAGCATTACTCAGGAAGTGAACACATTTCTTTTCATACTTTAGATGGTATAAAGCACAAACTCATATTTACAAATACTATCTTCACTCATCTTTACAAATACTGTCTTGAGTTGATGCATACTTAGTTAAACTCTATTCCTTCATGACAAAGAGAAACTGTTACAGTCAGTAGTTTCTTCCTAATTCCAGCTTCTTCTTTCGGGGGTGTACATACATTCTTACTTCCTTAGTTACTTCTTTGTTTCATCTGTGCTACGTTCTATCTTTTTGACCTCTCTCACATATTTTGAAGGACTCTTTCCATTAGTTTTGTCTGATCAGTCTTCAGTTTTGACAACGGCCCTCTGAAAAACAAATTGTATCGTACTGAAATTAACAGTATGTTATCTCCAGTTCAACAATGACAGCAGTATGACAGCTTGCAAATTAATGGTAAAAGAGATTATCACCCTTTCACATGTATTTTTGAGATATTTTGCAGCATTACTTCTTTGTGAAATATAAAGTCAGCAATGTGTTAAATGGCAGCTTGATTTATTGTTGTTTACTAGATGCAGGGTGTTTTATTAAGGTTCACAAGTCTTCTATACCTTGTCAAATACATGAGGAACACTTGATGAACCATTTTAGAAGGGACCATGGGCAGCAAAAATCATGTTTAAAGCAACAGAGTCAGGACTGCTGAGTTTCTGGGCAAGAGTCTACACCCAAATGATGATGGCTTACCTTTTCTTTTTTTCTTGCAAGTTTTGTTGGCGTATTTCTTCATCTTATACAAGAAGTATTCTCCTATTCTTTGTTGATGTTGTTGTTTTTATTATTCAATTATTTTTCTATAAGGATCTTATTACTAAGTACTTAATTGCCTTATGCCTGTGTTATAAATATTCATTCATTCATGCTATTCATTACAGACTGTAAAAATCTTATTTATTAAAAAGCTCATAATTTAAAGGTGAACAAATGTCATGAGGATCTAGTAGCCACTTACTCCACTGAAATTACATTTATTATGATTCCTTGGAAAGTGGTGTCCTTCCTCCAAATTGAAATGAAGTCTGTTTTCCTTTATTTTTTTCAGCACAAAATATGAGCAAACAATAAATTATTCTCATCTCCCTCTCTCTTTCTCTATTAGGAAATGGAATGTTTACTGCCATGGTAATATGCATTCTTGACTTCCTTGTATTGTTTTGCAAATCTTTTAATTTAGTTGTGGTATAATAAAACACTAACAGTCAGCAAATGGTTAGCACATGTTAAACACAAAACTGTAATGTCACTAGGAGGCAGGGAAAAAGTTGAAATTCTTCCAATATTTTTCTTTCCAGGTAGAATTCTAAAACAAAATTACAGGTTAGGTATTCTGCTTTTAGACAGAAAACTTGAGGGAGACAGCATGATTCCAGTACTGCAGTTCAGCTGGTTATCTAAAGTCCTTCTAACATTTCAGGAGAGCAGATTGTGAAGACTGAAAAAGAAAAGCTAATGTTTCCAGATCATGTCTTCCTAATACTCATAATGATTGAGAGAATGATAGGAAAAGCTAGATTTATGATTCACATTAATACACTAACAATATGAATAGAAGAGATGTGTCCTTCTGAAGCACAATCTTAATCTGTCCAAACCCTACCCTAGTTCTGATTTCACTGTAACAGTCTGAGTTTGAAAACATTTAAGAATTGTATGAGGAACATCAAACAAAATACAGTGTCCACTGGACCTCATGAAGTCTTATTTTTTCCTGCTGTGTGCTTGATATCTTCAGTCTTAGAGAGTGGACAAAAACTAATTGGACAGCCCAACAAATTTTAGTAGTAGTTTTCACAGGAATACCCCATAACAAACACTCATGTAAAGCCATTATACAATAGGTGTTGTTTGAAAATGTCAGTTTTGTACTTGGGTATTTATCTGCTGGTCCAGCTGCTGGAGCAAATGACCATGCAAGATGAAATTTATCTCATTAAACTTACCATATCTACACTTCAGATACAAACATATATACCTATGATAGTCATCCAAACATTGTTATAAATGAAAATATGGCCAATTCTGCTTTGCAAGAATGGACTTCTA
The DNA here is from genome assembly GCA_011074415.1 of Stictonetta naevosa. NCBI lineage: Eukaryota > Metazoa > Chordata > Aves > Anseriformes > Anatidae > Stictonetta > Stictonetta naevosa. Next base: position 195,823,779 of record CM021697.1, on the reverse strand, counting down.
AGGTTATATCTAAATTGACGGTCTTGGGAATGCTTCCTCACATGTATGTTCAGGTAAATGCCATTACCCCACCTTGACTTCATTTTGGACCATGGCCGAACCTTCACATGTCCATATCTCCATGAGATGAGAACCCTGGTTCTCAAGTTAGAAACGAGTTCAACCGCATGGCTTTTACAGATGTTCATCCCCATGGTTTTTGGTTTTGATTTTTTTTTTTTTTTCCTCAAATATTCTGGAGGTATCACATGAGGAAGCTTTACATTTTGAAATTTGATCAAGAATTATTTTGGAATAGATGAGGGCACTAAAATTCAAAAGGCATGTCTGTTAATATGCAGAGAGATGAGTAGAGATACAGAAGGGTGGCAGCAGTTTGAGCACCTGTCATGTCACACCAAAATCAAAGCTCTTACTTAAAAGACAGCAGCAAGAACTTTATGCAAAAAAGCCAATCCCATTAAACACATTCTATTTTTTCCTATCTTCAATCCAGCCATAGACAATTACTTCTCACTAAAACTTATGATACTGTGGTTGTAGTTGGATGGTTCATCAGCGACATTTCCAAGATATGCATCTTCCTGAACAATACAAGCAATAAATCTTCCAGTATCATATTCATATGCTTCTTGCGCACAGTAAAAGGCTGAAAGATTAACCAGATACCAGTTAATTAGTACTTCGTGCCTTTCTGAATGAGCAGAATGGACAGTGTTTTACAAGAGCCAGAAACTGTCTGCTGTGCTTTAATAATCTCTCTAACTACTTCAACAATTAAAATTATTGTAGGAATTGTGGGAAGTGTATTTATCACAGTTGTTAATACGTATGCATGAATCAAAAGAGGAAAGCTGTTACCCAGTGAACTGAACCTGTCTTCTCTAAATACAGTGAGTTTTGTCTTGTAAGGGAAAATGTGTAAATTCAGATACTTCTCTCCAGAATTTACTATTTGTGTCATACTAATAATGTCCTGTGATTATTTTTACAAACTGATAGAGTCTGCATCACAGTGTGGCTCAGCCACTTTTATAAATTCAAGCATATGCTCTCCCAGAGGACGAGATCAAGGAACTCTGACATATTGTAAGGTCTCTTCTGTATCCTCTGCCAACTAGATCTGTTCTAAATCATGACCGTTAACTCTGTAGCTCAAAAAAGAAGTCTACAAAAGAGCATTAATGTGGCAACCCTACCTGGGCTCTGCAAGCTCTTTGTCTTTCCTTCACAGAGTACCTCCTTTCCTTTATTGAAGTTCTCCTTTCATCCAGGTTGCTGCTGGTCTCTTTGTGGAGACACATCACACCAAAGTGAATCTATGTCTGATTTCATATAACCAATGACATGTGTGTGTGTAGGTGTCTTTAAAATTCTGATCTCTGGTTTTATTGCTAAGAAAATGTTGACCTATCCAGACAATATAATTGAGAAATCAAGGAAACTTACAATCCTAGTATTAGATAAATTCTAAATATGTGGAGTAATCACCCTTATTTTATCATATTTTATTCCTAATAGGAATAGATGAAGCTGAAAATTCATCATGATATAAAATACTATCTAAAAACAGAAACTTCTATGACCACAGCATGAAGTTCTTGACATACAGCATCCTTCAGGACTTTAGACTCTGTTTACTTCCAAGGCTCAATATTTGTAAATCACTGTTATAAAACTGGATTTTTTTGACTTCTGAATTTAGAGCAAAAAACCTCAACATACTTGTACTCTTTTGGTCTTTCCACTACTGTGAGGACAATCCATGAAATCATGTCTACATCTCCCTAAGGTTGCTCTATGAACCACTTAAGGGTCTTATTCATATTTACACAGTGATCCATTATGAGCCTTATCATTCCTGTCTCATTTTATGTTGTCACCACAGATGAGTACACCGGGCCTGAAACCTAAATGACACATTATTGTTGTACTCCATAAAAACCTTCTGGCCTATCTTATCTGCAGTATGGCTCACTTAAGTAAGTTGCTCATACTGCCACCACCCCTCAGTACCGTCAACTTTTGGCAAAAGCATGCTGCAACTTAGCTGCAAGGTTAGGAAAAGGCAAAAGGGGGAATGAGACAATTCAGGGTGCTGCATACTGGTAGGTGAGACGATGATTATCTGCAGCAGCCAACCTGCTCACTCTATCTCGGGTCAAACTGGGGCCAACATCAGGAACAGTCAAGTCCTGGTTTCTGTTATCCATAAACTGGTCTTTTGTATCATGGTGATTGCAGGTATGTCATCAGCATCCATGAGCAGATTTATGGTCCTCTGGAGAACCCCAGAATATTGTACCACTCACTTCCCTCAGGAAGCCCTTGGAGTACTAGGAGACAAAAAGAAGAAATAAATACCTATATAGAAACCATACCTGGAAATAGAGCACTTCAGCTCAGTAACAAAGAACTGAGAGACAGGCTACCTGAATTACACGAGCCATAGACATGCTACCAGGGTACAGAGGTTGAGTGATGGCTTCTTTGTTAAGGACCTGGTGGGAATCTTCAAGGCATGAATGTTTTCTCTGTCAAGTAGTTATTCCAATTTTTGACCTTTCTCAGAGGAAAAAAATAAATAGGTAAATGGAAATTAGATTTGTTTTTCTTTAAAAATCTTATTTTTGATGGTGGATATGAAGAGAGAATAGAATTTTGTAACTGTTTTCTGGAACAGTTCAGAATACATTTTAGTCTTGCAGTTTTCTAGACTATCTTCCAATGCAGTTTCTTCTACTTCATAATTGCAGTGCTGTTTTTTAGAAGTGTATAAAAATAAAGTGTTATTGTCATGTTCCCTTGGGTAACTTAATGACTACATTTTTGAGGTAACTGATTACTGTAATTATGTAATGTATATTGCGTGTACAGGAAGCTAGGAAGCTTTATGCATGTAATTTTAAAATACACCATAGGTATCAAGTTACACTTTTTTTTTTTTTTTTCTTAGTAAGATATGACTTTATTACTATTTTGAAATACTTCTTGTGAAATACATGATAGGAAAAGTAAACATGCCAATGTATTCTTTGTTTTGTTTTATTATTTTTCCCCCTTCGGCTTTTTGAAATTTGGAAGCTCTATAAGATATTTTGTAAAAGTGTCTCAAAATTGATTTTTTATTTTTTATTTTTAAATTTACATTGTTGTGATGAAGAAAGTATAGTCACTTTTTAAGGAAAAAGCATCCAGTCATGTGATTACTAGGACCTAAATGGAAATGTAAATTGAGCATGACTGAAGTATTGACAGAAAAAAAATATGGAGATTTTCATTTAAATAAGTTGATGAAGAAATGCATTTGTACCAATTTAAGTTAGCTATTTCACTACTGAACAATTCTACAAAAGCTAGGATATGGTTGAATATATATATATATATACAGGCTATACAACCTAGGATGAAGATAGGATATAATGGTAAACAGTACATCCAATTGGCTGGTTTTATCACATTGAGAAGCTTGGTCTGCCTTTCACTTCGAGTCATCTTACTCCATTGAGAAATGGACTTCAGAAGTGTATGTCAACCTTCCACAAAAAAAAAAAAAAAAGATAAAACTTTATGGTAAACAAACAAACAAACAAAAAACCAAACAAACGAAACTTAAAAAAAATAAAACTTTACTGTAAAGTACTTTTCAGAAGCCAAATGATCTTGTTTCTCGTTTCCTTCCATGATGTCAAAGTATTCATGTCTTCTTTCATATTTCTCTAATGCAAAAAATAATTTATTTCCAACATCAATGCACCAATATTACATTCATAGATTGAATTAATGGGATTGTGGCTGAGAAAATGAGAAGAAATTGTTCCATAAATCTAGACATATTTCTTTTTAAGTTAACAATAATGCACCACCTCCCCTCCAATCTTTGTGGACTAATTGCAGCATCTAGCCAAAAAGGGCACACATATGCAGGTGGATGACAGGCTTTCACTCCATAAAGAAAAAGAGGTCCAGATCTACTGTCTAGAGAAGAAACTTCACTGTGAAATGCAGGTGGGATAGAGGTCATGGCAGTGAAAGTAGCTGGGGAAGGTGGGACTTTAACAGTGTTCTGCTTGATGGACTGCTCTGCTTCACTGTCCTGCTGTCATAAGTCTCCCCATTACACAACCAGTCATTGTTATATTTTGATCCCATATACGTGACCATCACAAGAGATGGTCATAGAAGCGACCGTTTACATGAACACATCAGAAGTGGGTAACTATATGAAGCAATAAACAATAGCAATAGGGTAGCTTGTTTGTCTGGGGTGGTCCCCAAAAATAGG
>CM021697.1:195765858-195819484 GCA_011074415.1 Stictonetta naevosa | reverse complement strand
TTCATTGTGCACTTTCATGCAGCATCCACCACGGTATGAGGAATATCACAAAACACAGTCTGCTCTCAGTTGGCAGTATGGTGGAAATCTGTAGGAGAAAAGAGTTCAGTTATGCATTAAGGAGGTGTGTGGTGGGGTTTGCCTTCCATATCACAGAATAGCCCTTGATCCATACAGTTACTGCAGTTACTGATGGAGATGTACACATGTGGTGGTTTCACACTAATGGTCAACTAAACTCCACCACACTGCTCAAATTTCCTCAAAGGAATGAAGAAGAGGAGAAAAAATGATGAAAAAGGAAAAAAAAAAAAAAAAAAAAAAGTAATTGTAGTGGTTGTTTGGGAGGACAGACCTTTTAGTAACAAGAGCTCCTCCTCTCCTTCCCCTTTCACATCTTATTTATTTATTTATTTATTTATTTATTTATTAGTGGGAATATGGAATGGAATATCCCTTTGATCAGTTTAGGTCACCTGCCCTGGTGATGTCCCCTCCCTACCACTTGTCCACCCCCAGCCTGCTGCTTCTGAGGGTTAGAGGGAGTCCTGATGCTGTGCCAGTATTGCTCAGAAACAGACAAAGCATCAGTGTGGTACCCATGCTGTTCTAGCTACAAGTGCAGAGCACAACAATATATGGAGTGCTGTGGATAAAGTTAACGCCATCCCAGACAGACCCAGTACAACCTATAGATATGGTTTTAAATAGAGAGTCAGGTCCAGGTTCTAGTCCTCACTGTGTCACATGTTTATGTTATATCTGTACTAAAGTAGTTTAAATGGTGTAATTGTACTCAGTGATATTGTAAGGCTTTTGTCAATATTTTCCTTATGTAACTAGGTAACCATTTCAGCTTTTATCCCATTAATATTTGTAGAGTTGCTTTATGTTTGGTCTGCTCATTTCAGTTCTTGAACTATAAAAAGGGGCATGTTATATGTTAAGTGAAGCCTGGATTCATCTCAGCTGACATGGAAATCCAGAGTGAGGAGTAAGCACCTCTTTTAGCTAGTGAGGTTAGAGAAGCATCTCCGGAGGGCAATTCATTCTACCTCTGATGTGAATTGCTCTCAGGAGTTGTCTCTCCTTTCCCACTAATACCTCAGATAAATAGAATGATTCTGAGCACTTTATTCTGTTAGAACTGCTCATAAACAAGACACAGTGACTTTCAGGTTATAATCACTTCAGAAAGCGTCATAACATATTCATTTTCCCTTAGTTCCTATGTGATCATCATCAGCTTTGTATATCTTCTTTAAGGCATTTGCTAGTTCATCTTGGGCCATGAATTTTAAAAATTTGCAATATTTGTCTGCTCATTTTGTGTGAAGCGTTAGTTATTGTGTTTTCTTCAAATGGATAAATTTCTACAAATCAATTTTGAATACAATACAATGCAAAGAACCCAAAGCAAGGCTTTTTTTTTCAGTGGTACTCAATGATGAGACAAGAAGCAATGGGCACAAAAATGAAACACAAGAGGTTCCATCTAAACATGAAGCATTTCTGTACTGTACAGATGATGGAGCACTGGAACAAGATTTACAGAGTTGTTGTGGAATCTCCCTCCTTGGAAATCTTCAAAAGATGCCTGGACATGGTCCTGGACAGCCTGTTCTGGGTGTCCCTGCTTGAACAGGAGGGTTGAACCATATAATCTCCCGAGCTCCCTTCTGACCTCAGCCATTTTTTCATTCTGTGATACCACAGCAATTCACTATTTGTCAGCTGAAGAGAATAAAATATTTATTTATTTTTTATACATCTCTGATAGCTTTTCAACTTAAAATATGAGAAAATATTTTCATAACAAGGGAACACTGAGACTGAAAATTATTTCTGTTGGGAGATTTAGGACTTCTATAGTATTTTAGGATATTTTTCAGAAACGGAATTATTTTTTCAGTCATGATAAGTTGTAGTACTGTTTTATTATCCTGGACTATTCAAGTAGTTTTTTGTTTTATTATTAGTATTTTTGTAACTTATTTTCATCCACCAAATTATAGTCTACATCTCAATCTATTAGTAACATTTGCTATTCATTTTTTAAAGTTATGGTAAATGCTTTGAACAACTGCAGTGCTAACAGTTCAAAATAATACATTTTTAGAGTAAGTAATTCCTGAATGCGTAAAGTGAAACCCAGTCATCTGATTTCAAAAATTTAGGTGGGCAGGAATTTCAGGAAATCAGTTGTTCCAAAGCTGTACTCAGCTCATGACTAACTTTAAAGGTAGATAATGTTTTTCAATGTCCTGTCTTGGTGAGTTTCACATTTCTTCAAGGGTGGAAATTTCACACATTATCTGTACGAAATCACATTGTGAAGAGTTTTTGTTTGTTTGTTTTTTGTTTTTTGTTTGTTTTTCCTTATAGCTACTTGAAATTTCCCTTCAACTTGTGAACATCGTCTCTTGCCCTTTCACTGTGCACCTTTACATTGAATCTGCCTTCATCTTTAAAACCACAGTAAATTCTTCTGTCATTCTCTATAGCATCTATTAGTTTTTTAAATAAGGTTTGGGGTAACCAACCAACAAACAAACAAACAAACAAAAACATACAATGGCTACTACCAAAATATGCATGATTCTCTTACATGTGTAAACATTTATGAAAGAGATCCATGAAGAATCCAAGCTAGATTAATTATGATGGAGAAATATTAGTTTAATCTGCTGAAAAGGCAATGTCAAAGTACCAAGTCAATGCTATCATACAAAAATTTCTGTTACTTATGATGACTTTATAAAGCAGTTACATACTCTACAAGGTACATTCAAGACATAAATTAGTGTAATAAATCAGTAAAAACTCAGAAGCAACATGTTTGGTGCCGTGTATGAATTTGTAAATCTATAGTAGAAGTGGAAATAGGATTTATATCCTGCTGCTTCTTAGGCACATCTGCAAATATTAGTGAAAAATGCAAACTTGTTAGTGGTGTCAAACCTAAAAAGTGCAAGGTGCAGCTGATGAGTGCTGAGCCTTGTCAATAAAAAGCAACAGCAAAGAAAATAAGTATATACAACATACTATTTACAGTGCAAAGTGGAATAATATACTTTGAAGAGGTAATACTAACATTATCCAGTGTACTTATTTCCACTAATAGTAGAGAAGCAAGGGCAACTGATGTGTAGATGCAAACCCCATTTGGATAATGAGGTTTGCATCTGGGGTCTACTAAAACTTCACAGTTGTTTTGGGATGGAGCTCTCTGAAGCACTATTTCAGTTTCACCTTGCTTAACTACAGTCATGAAGAGGCCAAGATGGGTCCTCTATGCCTCAGTTTGCCATTTGAGGTAAATGTTCCTGAACTCTAGATTATGATTTATCTGCATTGTGTCAGATAACTAATATTTTCTGCCTTTCTAGCTAATCTGCAAAATCCTATTTGATAAGATTTTTAGAGGCAAGTCTAATCTTTCTGTACATTGTGAAATAAGAAAATGTCTGGATGACATACCAGTCTGGATGACTAAGATCTTGACCAGAATCCATTCCAGTTTGAAAGAAGTTTGGTGTCCAAAGTGTTTTATAAATGGCTTTTTTACATTTTGTTACTTAGAATGTAAATGTAAACAATGTTTCTAGATTTATGAGCAAGAATCTAGCCCAATAACACTATATGAAACAGCTAATTTAATTCTGATGTTTACTATGTAAATATTTGAGATGTGAATTTAACATCACATTACAAAGAAAATACAAAGAATATTTAAAATCAAGCTTCAGTTGTTTATTCAGAACTCAGTTTGTATTCTGAGGTCCAGAAAACTATACAGTCATTGTCTAATCTGTTCTGCAGTTGATCATTATATCTGACATAAACTTTTACAAGAAGTAAGTATTTAATACTTGGTCCTCCTGGTGGGTTATTTTACTCCCTTTTTTTCCTGCTTAGCAGTTTGTTGTCTGTGAAATTGCAAATTAGGACTATTTAACAGAATTATTACAGAAGTCCTACCTGAAGTTAGAGTAATTCATCATTAAGTAATTCATCCTCCAGAAAGTAGGAGGATCACAAAACTGAAATGACTTGCCTGAGATTAATAGAATAGAGTATAGGAGAAAGAGCACAAAACTTCTTAACCCTAATACCATACCAGGTGCTGTTGCTTTTCATGATGCTTCATTTTCAGTTGAGTGACCAAGACTTCTAATGACTTATGCATTTAATACACTAGGGAAGGATTTGTGAAGCAGGCATCAGAGTTAGGAAGTGCTTCAAACTAAAAAACAAACCATTTAAGATGATTCATTTAATATGATGAGTCATTAAGTCTTTGGGCATCCAGTAGGAGGTAGGTTTCCATGCAGTAAGATTTTAAATAAAATGTAAAATCATGTGGGTCTTCTGTCATCACTGCAAGGCACTATTATTCATATACTGCTAATGAGCATAATTTATGACAAGACACAATGACACAGCACGAAGGATTCTGGCTTGAGGCACCAACAAACTTTGTGATGCTCATGTAGCAAGGTAATTGCAGTGCAGTTTGTACAGTGTTTGAGACAACAAATACTAATCTGATATGATTATCCTGTATTATGAAAGAACAAAGCTAAACTGAAATGATAAACCCTCAAGACATTCTGAGAAGATTTTTTTTTTTTTTTTCCTGATATTGTCTACAAAACTTCTTTCAAGTCTGTTTAAGAGAGCAACATGATGATGGAAAATATAATGCCAGCAATAATCAGCTATATTTTATATGTGTTTATAGTTGTTTAGTACTTTGTGTTACACTTCTAACATGGAAATAACTTTAGAGAAGATTTATTTATTTATTTATTTATTTATTTATTTATTTATTTATTTATTTTTACTGACCTGTTTTTAACATTTCCCTTGTGAAGGGAAGGGAAGTTGGGGGGAGAAGTGTTGATCTGCTGGAGGGTAGGAAGGCCCTGCAGAGGGACCTGAACATGATGGGTCAATGGGCAGAGGCCAGTGGATATGAGGTTCAACATGGCTAAGTGCTGGGTCCTACAATTTGGCCAAAATAACCCCATGCAGCACTACAGGCTGGCAGTGTGCCCAGTTGGCCAAAAAGGCCAACGGCATCCTGTCTTGTGTCAGGAAAAGTGTAGCCAGCAGGACCAGGGAGATGATTGTCCCCCTGTACTCAGCTCTGGTGAGGCTGCACCTCAAGTTCTGTGTTTGGCTTTGGGCCCCTCACTACACGGACATTGAGGCCCTGGAAGTCCAGAGAATGGCTATGAAGCTGGTGAAGGGCCTGGAACACAAGTCCTGTGAGGAGCAGCTAAGGGAACTGGGGTTATTTAGTCTGAAGAGGAGGCTCAGGGGAGACCTTATTGCTTTCTACAACTACCTGAAAGGAAGTTCTGGGAAGCTGAGGGTTGTCCTCTTCTGACAGGTAACTAGTGATAAGACTAGAAGGAGTGGCCTTGAGTTGCGTCAGGGGAGGTTCAGGCTGGAAGATGAGGAGACATTTCTTCTCAGAAAGAGCAGTCAGGCATCAGAATGGGTTGCCCAGGGAGGTGGTGGATTCACCGTCCCTGGGGGTATTTAAGGAAAGGTTGGACGTGGTGCTTAGGGACATGGTTTAGCGGGTGACATTGGTGATAGGGTGACAGTTGGACCAGATGATCTTGAAGGTCTCTACCAACCTTAATGATTCCATGACTCTACGATTCTAAAAGCCTTGCTTAAGTCAAGGTAAATGACATGCACTGCTCTCCCTTCATCCAGAGATCCAGTCATTTTTATCACAGAAGGCAAACAGGTAGATCAAATGTAATTTATCATTTTCACGTCTAAACTGACTATTCCTGATCACCTTCTCCCTTGTCTACATTGATATGTGTTCCAGGAGAGCTTGACCCATGGTTTCCCCAGGGACTGACTGAAGTAAGGCTAATCGGCTTGGTGTTCCCTTTATCAACTTTTCAGCATTCTCTGAGGATGTGTACCATTTGCCTTTGATCATATGTAGAAAATGAATAGGATGACTAAGCTTCTCTCTCAAGGTGTCTTGATTAAATATTAGGTATTTTAGTTTCCTTACTCTAAGAAATTTCACTATTTTAGCTCAAAATTGAATTTATCTAACTTCCATTTCCAGATGTGGTTTTGTTAGGAATTTGTCAAGCAGAAATCCCCAAAATATGTATCATTATTTACATGTAGGTACTTCAATGAAGTGATGTCACCTTGCAAATTTCTCTTTAATAAACTGATTAAGCTATTCAAAACCTTAAAAGCAAAGGCAAGAAGTTTGAACTTCTATTTTAAATGGCTGTTTTGATGTTCTTCAGTCATGTCTCAATCTTATTTTCAATGACTTTCACTATGTATTGTTTGTAAAATTATTAAAATATATTCTTTAGTTATGCTGACTTTGCTCTAATGGCATGAAAGGCATCCAAGATTACCATTCCCATTAATTGGCTTTAATCAAGAATTTCTAGAATTTTCATTAGCTACCTAGCTAATGATAAAAATGCATCAATTTCACTTTCATACGATGCATTTTAAGTGATGACGCACTTTGTCTCTAGTATTATAAACTATATATATTTAGCTATATTTATATCTGTACAATCTGTAAGAATCCCACTGAACATAAAAAATCTAAAATATCTAGATGCCATGAGCATCTATATCCAGATGCCATTCACAAAGACTTCCTAGACTAAATTGAAAAATCAAACAAAAGTTAGGAAAAAAAAATATGTTTTTGTCTCTTTTCTTTTTCATTGTGAAAAGCAAACAAACAAATAACAAAACAACAAAACTAAGCACCTCCGAAAGAGCATAAATGGTATGACTAAAATCATGTAAATGGTCTTGAAATTCTCTTACTAGTGTCTTAGTCCCAAAGCAATATGCCCCTTTCACTGAAATTGCAATGTTAAAAATTTAACAAATAACCTCATTTTCAATACAGAAGTGCTTTAATACAAAGATAAAAAAAAAATAAGTCTGGTCAGTTCTCATCCTATCCATTTGTAATACTTTAAACAGAGATACAACGCAAATAGAAAATCTGTTTACTTACAGATAAGGGATTGATAACTGGGATTAAAACAGAAAAACAAAAAACAAACAAACAAAAACTCCTCATTGCTCATTTATAGTGTTCTTTAGTCAAACAAATGGCAAAGGATCTTACTTGAATAAAATGTAATGCAGGATTTTTATCAGAGGAAATAGGTAGCACTTTAGCGAGAGACAATTACAGACTCTCTGGTAACATAGGACTTTGATATATCACACATTACTGTTACATGATGAAAGGATTAATAATGACAATAATAACATCATAATGCAGCAAGACAACCATAAGCTATAAATAATAAACACATTAAATTCCAATGAGGAGAGAATGTAGATTAGGACATTCAATAAACTATTGTGAAATACATCTCAATGTACAGGACTTCTGTCAAGAACCTATACAGATGTGGTGCTTTTACCTGGCTAAGCAGCTGAGCTCCACCACAACCACTCTCACTCCCCATCCTCAAAGAAAAGGGGTATAGTGGTTTTACCATGCTAGGCAGCTGAACACCACAACCTCTCTCTCACTCCCCCTCCTCAGATGAGGAAGGGAAGAAGTAAAGGAAAGAACAATTCATGGGTTGAAATAAGGATAATTTAATTAAAGAGAAAAAAAAATAAGGAAATATTATTATTAATTAATTCTACTAAAAGGAAAAAAGGGAAAGGGGAAGAGGGAGGGGGAAGGGAATAACAAAACAAAACAATTAAGGGCTATGTGGAAGTGCAGAGGAAAGAAATTACTCTCTGCTTCCCACAAACGAGAGATGCTTGACCACGTCCTTGAAGCAGTGCCTCAGCGCACGTAGCTGGTGTTTGGGAGGAGGACAGACGTTTTCACAACGAGAGCCCTCCCCTCTTCTTCCTTTGTCCACCTTTTATTGCTGAGTGTGACATCATATGGTATGGAATATCCCTTTGGTTGGTTTAGGTCAGCTGCCCTTGTGATGTTTCTTTCTCACTTTTTTGCCCATCCCCTAGGAGGGTTAGAGAAAGTCCTGATGCTGCCAGCACTGCTCAGCAGCAGACGCAACACCAGTGTGATACCACTGCTGTTCTAGCTACAAGTGCAGAGCTCAGCACTGTATGGGCTGCTGCAGGGAAAGTTAACATCCCAGCCAGACCCAGTACAAGGGGGGAGAAAATATGATGAAAAGGGCTCAAGGGTTGAGATTGAGGACAGGCAGATCACTCAGCAAGTATTGTCACAGGCAAAACAGGTTAATCATAATTTATATAATATATTAATATAATTAATATAATTTATTGCCAACTACCAACAGAATAGAGCACTGAGAATTAAAAGCAAACTAAAAACAACAATCTCCCATTCACCCTCCTCTCCCTAAGCAGTGCAGGGGAATGGAGGATGGGGAATGGGACAGTCCCTGATGCTTCGTCTCCACTGCTCCTTCACGGTCACTCTCTGCCCCTGCTCCACGTGGGGTCCCTCCCACGGGATGCCGTCCTTCCCGAACTGAGCCTTCAGGGGCTGCCCACAGGCAGCCTTCAAGATCTTCAAGAACTGCTCCCACACGGCTCCGTACCACGGGGTCCATCCACCAGGAGCAAACTGCTCCAGCATGTGTCCTCCTTCAGAAAGCGGCAGCTCTTCCCAGGCGCCCTGGTCCTGTGTGGGCTCCTCTCCACTGGCTGCAGAAGAAGAGACTAGGAGCACTGTGATATGTTTTTGTTTGTTTGTTTGTTTGTGTGTGTGTTTGTTTTTTTGTTAAAACTGCATAAACTTTGCATTTGTTAAAGAGACTAGAGGAACAATTGTATTTTAAATAGTGTTGGTGGTATACTTTTAGGAATCTGTAGGATAGCTTGTTAATATTCAGAATATTATCTTATATGGTTTGGCATCTTAAATGATTTTCCATACCCCAAGAATGGAAATTAAGCATCTGTTTTCTCTTAGCAATTTATGGGAACTTTGAGAGAAGTTCATCTCACCAGAAGATTAAACCCTTTTTACTGTAATATTTAGATTATCATGGAGTATCCGTGCCCATTAATATTACTGAGTTCCTTATGTTTATGCTAGTTTAAAAGCAAAATCAATACTCTGGTCTTAACAACTTTGTCCGTGTAAGGAAATTATATGAAATTTCCAGTAACAGCAAGTGGAAATCCAGATCCCACAGAAGCTAATAGCACTGGTTGCTTTTACTGTCATGGTGCTTGGAATTTCGTTCTGATCAATTCCATTGTCTGTATGCAGTAGAAGGGCTAGATGCAGGCATATTATATATGTTTCACTAATTACTTAGAAGTAAAAATATGCCTAGATTTGTCTCATGTTGTGCTTCTGTTGTAGTTTAACCTGGCCACCAGCTAAACACCACACAGCCGTTCGCTCACCTTCCCCCCTCCCTCTCTGGGATGGGGGAGAGAAACGGGAAAGTGAAGTCTGTGAGTTGAGATGAAGACAGTTTATTAAGATAGGAAAATAATAATAATAATAATGATAATAATGTTAATAATGATAATAATACTACTAATAATAATGTGTATGAAACAAGTGATGCACAATGCAATTGCTCACCACCCACTGACCAATGCCCAGCAGCCAGTCCCCCAAACCCAGCTAGCCACCCCTATATATTGTTCAGCATGACGTCAGATGGTATGGAATACCCCTTTGGCCAGTTTGGGTCAGCTGTCCTGGGTCTGTCCCCTCCCAGCTCTTGCTGCACCCCTAGTCTGCCTGCTGACAGGACAGAGCAAGGAGCTGAAAAGTCCTTGGCTTGATGTAAGCACTGCTCTGCAGCAATTAAAACATCAGCATGTTATCAGCACTCTTTTCATCCTAATCCAAAACATAGCACCCTACCAGCTACTAGGAGGAAAATTAACTGTCCTAACTGAAACCAGGACAGCTTCCATTACATGAAATGAATGATCATAAAACTCTTCAAAAGTTTGCTGGAAAGGAGTTACTATGTTACTCATGCCAGGACAGGATCCACTGGCATCTGAGATAACAGCAGTAGAAACTTTGGTCTAAAATACTAAATTGCTGTAATAAGACAGAACACAAATGGAAGCCTAAGAAACTTTGCAGGAGAATCGAAGGACTTGAGAGACCATGATAGTTTTGTAGCATTCCATTTCAAGAAACCATTAGTATGAAATGTTATAGCTAGACTGTGACAATATGTTATGGCATATCTTGTGTGAATTGTTTTCTCTTTTGGGAAGTAGAGCAAAAAACAGACATGTTTTGTGTGCCATCTCTTTAGTGGGATCCTATGCTTGTTGCATATATCAGCCATATGACCAGTCCATGTATGTGCCAGAAGAGATCACTCTTTTCCAATGTTCATTTGATTGTGCTTTAAAAGAAGTCTCCATGGCCTTCCTTTAACAAAGAACTTTCTTGAAATAAATTATATATCTTTAGATTTTATGCTCATCTTCTTTGGGCATTGAATTCAAGCCTCTAAATATGCATCAGTAAGGCAATCTTCTTACACTGAGATGTGTTTTACCTTGCTAAACTAACAACTGCAAATATGATTAATCACTTTTCCCTCTGGGTCATTTATTATGGATGGCTCATGTAGTTACTGCATAGAGCATCCTTCTAGGGTAGTGTGATAAAGTGAAGGCTTTTACAAATTGGATTCTTGCTTGGCTGGTGCCTACTGCCATTACCTGTGTGAAATTGCATGGCTGACTCTTGTAGACTCTAATATTTTGAAAAACAGTCATAATAACTCAAAAAAAAAAAAAAAAAAAGAGAGAGAGAAAAGAAAAAGACATGAAAACCAAAAGTTTTTTATATTATTATCCAGTCTCAAATGACATAATTACAATATATAAATGGTAAATATCAGTTAAAAATAATTTATCAATGCAATTGGATGCTGTAAAAGTTTCATTGTTTTAGAAGTGCTGCTTAAAAAGAATTTTTAGCATGGAACACTTGTTTAGGAAACATAGACAAGAAACATGCATACCAAAGTAGTTTAATTTAAGGAAGTTCATCAACTTCTTTCCAACTTTTAAGGAATTTTTTTGATTTGTGGTGGAATTATGTGATATATCCACTGTGATGAGGCAAATATTTAGAATCAGTATAGAAAATATCTATGTATCCCTGTACATGTATTTTCTTACACTATTTTTTTTTTGTCTTTTACGTCCATTATCTTCCTAAATGCCATTTTATTAGCAAATGTTTTTCTCATTCATAAAAACAAACAAACAGAAGAAACCACCACCACCACCAAAAAAAAAAACAACAAAAAAACAAAAAACAAAAAACCAAACAACACAAACCTCTATATTTTATTTAGACATGTTAAAGGAGACTTCTTTAAAATCAACTGTAAGTAATACACCCAGGTGGATTTTGGCAAAAACGGGGAAAGATAAAACTTTTTTTTTTTTTTTTTTTTTTTTTTTTTAGTTTGTTCTAAAGGGTCTCTCCAGTGACACATTAGTGAATAGGTTTGAACTGTTTCCTCGGGGTATCAGATCTCTGGAGGTTGAGATTTTTGTCTTTGAGGCAGTACCAAATAAAACACAACTACCACTGCCTGTGGCCTTCATTCCAAAGTGAATCAGTTTTTGATTGAACAAACAAAATCAAGGCTTGGGGAAAAATGCAAGAAATACTAAACTACATCTCTAAAGATCACTAATATCTGTGATCCTAACACAAGAAAATTTTACCCAAATAAATTATCTTCTCTTGATATTAACTGTAAATCTGAAATATTATCTTAATTGGAGTAATGTAAGAGCACAATACATGTCCCTTCAGTTTGCTATGAACTTATATAGACTTTCATTACATTTCTTAGAAATATAATAGCACTTAAAGCTCTTTAGTAGTATCAAACATAAATATTCATACTATTAATGTTACTAAAATAGTGTAACAGTACATGGTTTATATCTTATCATAACAGACATTTAATACCCATACCATATATTTAATAATCTAATTTCAGCCATTACTTTGAAAATAGAATGTTATATATTATGGTGTGTTTGGAGGGACACTGAATTAAAGGCACTTTTAGTAGTGCTTAGGGGCTGTCTTGTGACTGACAGTGGTGTAAATATGGGATTAAATTAAATTATCACAAAGGTCAAATAACTCTGTGCAGGTCAGTGGTACCTCTAAGAATTAACCATTGTAGCAAGGAAAGTGTATGCTTAAGCTCAAAGAATTTGTAATGAAAATATGAAATATGTAAAAAAATTACTCAGTGTGAAGTAAAGAAGGATGAAAAATATGCCACAGATTTCAGACCTCCATAGAAGTCTGAAGTACATATGGATTCCCCTCAACAGAGGTTTCAGTTTTCTCCCAAGAATCTACTTCAAACACATTGGAGAATGCAGGCTTCCAAGACCCAAGATGAGCTTAAGTAGGTTGGTTAAGGTTGCTCTGCAATGCAAAATTAACCTTACTTCTGGGCATTTGGCATCTCATTTCTTGCAAAGCGATCTCTTCACTCAGAAAACTCTAACTATAAATAAATCACAGTCCCTCAAAGTCTCTTCTGCATGAATTGCTTTGCTAGTTTACAGCCCCTGCTTTTATAGCTTGGAGATTTATGTATTTCTGCAAGGGGAGGTGGGGGAGCTGCAGAATATTTTTTCTTTCTGAATTTTATAATTCATTAAGATAATTATTCAAATGTGATCATGTTGTTAGTGGAAACAAATAAATAAATAAATAAATAAATAAATAAATAAGTAAATAAATAAATAAATAAATCCAGGTTGTCAGTTGCCTCAACCTCCTTACATTTTCTAAATATAGCAGTAATTTAAGGCACTGTAGGAAGGCACAACTATATTATGGAGAGGTCTAGCTTTCTGAAAAATTGTTTATTGTTAAAAAAAAAAAAATCAGTACTAAAATGTCTGATTATTTTGGTGAACCTTGTATGGTATCAGTGATTCTTTTCAGTATGATAGTTTTATTTTGTTTTGTTTCGTTTTACATGGTTCCGTTTAGCAATACCAACAAGCAATTATAAATATGGATATTGAATGTTGTATAATAGAATTTTTTAAACACTCAGTGAAAGGTCAGTGATATATATATCTATAGAACCACAGAGTCATTCAGTTTAGAAGGAACATTGAAAAATCTCTGTTTCAACATCTGCTCAAAACAGAGTGAACTATGAATATAGACCGTGCTGCTTACAGCATTGTACAGTTTGGTTTTGAAAAGCTCCAGAGACAGAGATCTCACAGCCCAAAGGGGCAACCTGCTAAATCTTCTAATTCTCATCATGAAATGATGGTGATTTCTCCTGCCTCCATGCTGCACTGATGAAGTTTGGTTTGTCTTCTTGATGACCTCCCTGTAGGCACTGAGGTGTTGCTGTCAGGTGTCCCCAAAGTTATTCTTTCTTTGCAATGTACAAGCCTACCTCACATGGCATTTCCATAGAGGTTGAGTGGTCCAGTTCCATCCATCTTGGTGGCCCTTGGATGAACTGATTTCAATTTGTCAGTCTCTTTCCTGAACTGGGGTGGCAAATCTGGATGCAGTATGTACATGTGGAGTAACAAGCTCTGACAATAGAGGTATAACGCCTTCTCTGATCTCCTGGCTCTGTTCTGTCCCATGGATCCCAGGCTGCTGCTGCTTCTCTTTGCTGTCAGGGCACACTTCTGGTTCATGTCTAGCTCACATCTGCTACAACTCCCAAGACTTTTCTGCAGAGCTGTTACACCATCAGTTGCCATGTGATACCATTTGCACAGATGTGGGGGTGGCATTTAATCTCTCCCACATTCAGGACTTTGCCTTTGTCCAGACAAACTGATAAATATATGGCAGCTGTTATTACCTTAGTTAAATCTGTTTAAGCAGATTGTATGGTGCACACTTCTCTCTTTTCTTCTAATTATTATTGTTGAGTTGTTCAAGTGGAAGGCAGAGTCACAGTAAAAATACTAGAGGCAAATGAAAATTTAGTGGCAGAATGGAATTAAAACAGTAGAGTAGAAATTGAAAGGTAATATACTTGTGTCATGGGAGAAGATTCTTGGAGTGTCAGACTGTTTGTGGAAATCAACGTACCAACATACAGAAAAATTATCACAATTTCAATATTTCATTGTTGAAATATTGCCCAAGATCTCTATAGAATTTTCCTTATTTCCATCCTGGGGAATTAAAACCTGGAGATTATTATTATTATTATTATTATTTATTTTATTATTATTATTACTATTTAACAGAAGGTCTTTGTTTTATCAGAAATATTATGATGAGTCCATATACTCATGCAATCTAATAACTAATTGGGTGAGCTATATTAGAAAATTGCTCATCCTGAATTAAATACCACAGGTGTCATTAACATGACTCTCAGAAATGCTCAGGGTTGCCTTCACTGGGTGCTCTAGCTGGTATGGAAGCAAAAAGTCAGCCAAGCCTAAAATCAGAGCATGGCAAAAATAAAGTGATTGGGCTACTCTAAATTTCCTTTTCTTAGAAGTATAGAGATATCAAACATTCAAGGGAGAAAAAGACTGCGCACAAAGAATCAATATTTGACATCTTGGAGTTGACTGATTTTTTTCAAAAGTTTCGGTCCTGTGGTTTGATAAACTCCATTAGTCATCATTACTTGCTTTCTGCAAAAAAAGAGCTTCTAAAACTTACAGAAACCTTGCCCAAAAGTTCAAGTACAGTTGATCCAAACAGAACCTTGAGGAAAAGTCAGAAAATGTATTTTAAAATGTTCTTCTTCCAAATCCAAGTCCTTTCAGAAATCAAGCAATTCTGTTTTAATTTAGTCAGTGCCTATTTATTTATTTATTTATTTTCCCTCTTCATCATCTAATGGCAGTTCCCCGTGATTCCATTTTTCAAATAAATAAATAAATAAATCCCATAAACAAATAAATAAATAATCCCATAACACATACCACATCATCAGATTCATTAAACAGCTTATATGATGAATTAATGGGAGTTAAATACTGGTCTGGACAGTGATGTGCTAGTTCATTCAGAGGCAAGTTAGTTCATCTAGTCCAGCCTTCATTTAAATTTAGAATCATTAAGGTTGGAAAACACCTCCATGGTCATCTGGTCCAACCATCACCCTACTACCAATGTCACCCACTAAACCATGTCCCTAAGCACCACGTCCAACCTTTCCTTAAATACCCCCAGGGACGGTGACTCCACCACCTCCCTGGGCAACCCATTCCAATGCCTGACTACTCTTTCTGAGAAGAAATGTCTCCTAATTTCTAACCTAAATCTCCCCTGGTGCAACTCAAGGCCATTCCAATTTTTACTTTACTACATCCCTTTTCACCCCTCTTAAACAACCAACTTAATTTTCTTCTGCCTCAATTTGCCATCTGCAAAATAAGTATAATAATGATTTTATTTCTCAAAAGGCTCTCGTGCAGCTAAATTTATCCACATATACTTGTATATACTTATATACATAGTTATATATATTATATACATATATATATATATAACATCAGATTTTCAGATACTACAATGGATAACACAAACTTAAGTGTGGTGGAAACCTCTGCTTCAGCTTGAAGTTTTAAAGTGTTTTTTTGTTGTTGTTGTTGTTTTGTTTTTGTTTTTGTTTTTTGTTTATTTGATTGTTTGTTTTTGTGGTTTTTTTTGGGTTCCCAGGGTAGTGGTTTCTTTTGATATGGGTATATAACCTCTGATAATTCTCACAGGATTTAGGATCATTCAGCAGGGGAAGAATACAACAGACAGAAAAACATTGCAGTTACTTCCCCTTGAAACCTTCATTTTAGATGGCATAGTTTGCTTTTATCTTCGCCAATGGATCTTCACAAACTATTTCCTCTTCTTTTGAAAAAATTAAAAAAAAAAAAAAAAAAAAAAACCTTTGGAGTTTACTAAATTCAGAACTCTCATTTGCTCCCATATAATCTATTCTGTATATGGACTTCCACTAGGAGATCTTTATTCAGCTGATGATTGCTGCCAGTATCTTGTCTTCATTTTCAGTGATGAAAAGACCTGAATTTATTCTAAATGCTTTGCTGTTGTCAAGGTGATAAACCACCAGCTAGGAAATTAATGGCATTCTCTCTTGGTATGTGTGTGTGAGAGAGGGTGTGAGTGTGCCTGCTCACCCACACAGGCTTTTTAATCAACAAGCTTCACATGCAACATTCACTTTTATAGGGTAAAATCTTACTTTGTCATGACATCTCAAAAATTTTAAGTAGCTTTTTTCAGGTTATCCCCAGACTTAAATCAGCCTCACTGCCCTGGCAGATGCTCTTTAGTGGTGGCACAAAACTGCAAAGAACTTCTGACATTAATACGTAAATTTGCAATGTTAAATACATTTTGAAACACATGGCAGTGTGTTTATGCACTAGACTGCCCTACACACATCACACATATCGCCTTTGGTTGCAAGCAAACAAGTAAACACCAACGAGGTCTGGAGGCATCAGTTAAAGAAGGCAACATTTACATAAGAGCAAACAAGATAACTTATACTTTATGAAGATTTAATTTTATTTTCAGGATCCTATGAACTTCGTGCCACAAGATGTCAGTGCAGTTTAAGCAATGGCAGAGCACTCACAATGTGAACTGCATTGAAAATGGGCAAAAGACAAAACATCTATAGTTAATTATAAGAAAAATTCACGGAGAAATAGGACTACAAAGTATACATAGTTTTTTTTTTTTTCTTTTTGACATGCTTCTGGATTGTGCACTGTATAATTACAATTATAATGAAAATAAATGTAAAAGCTCTAAATAGGAGCTAGTTTATATCCATGTCTTCATTCCACTTTTCTACTTATTCAACAGCTAATGAAAAAGCTGCATCTAAACACATTTCATTGCTCAGCAGAGCAGTGTTTTCTTTTCAGCGATTCGTTGAATTTTAATGCTATTTTCCCAGGCTTTGTTTTATGTTGACTTCATGAAAGAAAAAGGAGGAGGGGGAAAAAAGACAAAACCAGCTCACTTGTAGTAATGACACAACCACCTCACTTGTAACAGGAGCTAATATGTTTCCATTACAATGGTCACATATAACGGCTAGTTAATCATCAAGAAAATTCATTAGTTGAATGTCACCAGGAACCTATGTACTGTAGCAAATGAACAACGGACAACAGTTTGAGCTTTAATTCAGTAGTGAGTTCCCCTCATAATGCTGCTTTCCTCTTCATGAAATCGGGCACAAAGTTAATGGCATGATAAATGGGTGTTTGAACTTAGTAAGCTTCCTTGATTATGAGAACGGCAGTTATTCCTGCATAAGTGCCAGCAAATATCTGATATGGGTGTTGTTCTGTATGCTTTTGAATACCATGCGCTTTCACAACAGTCAAACCATCACAAAGAAAGCTGAGAAAGGAGAAATTTCCCACCCCACCAGCAATTTATCTGATTTATTTTTGGAGTCTATGTTTTGCTGAAGTAAATTGTCCCTTTTATATAAACCACAAAGCAATGCCTTGTTTCAAGTGGCTTGTCCCCATGACCATGTGAGCTTTAGTTGTACTTAAAATGCCTTATACTTGCTCTGCTGTCTTAGAGATTTGGTGAACTTTCTAGGTACTCTTTTTCCTTATTCAGACGGAAAGCATATCTGTATGTTTCAAAGCCATCTTATGGCCAGCACACATTGTCTGGCACGACTCTGAAATGTGAATGCAAATGTCTGCCTGAAGGAATCAGCAATGTAAGAGCTGAGATGGTGTCTGTGAAATAACAACTTCTGATTGTTGGGATTGGAAGGTCGGTAAGGCCCTGAACTAAATGGGCAGATTGAAGAGTTTTCTGAATGCCCATTGTCCGTTTCTGTGAAAACAGTCTGCTTTGGTTTATAAGGGGTACGTAGATGTTCAGGCAGCCGTAGTGCTGAGCCCAGCTTGCTGAAGGCTGTATTCCCCACCTACCCTCTCTGAACCACCCTCTGCCATCTGTGACCATGGGGATGGGAGCACCATGAAATGCCTTCTAGCCAGAGTAGTAAGCACCAAACACCACTTCCCATAGCTCCCTTAACCAGGACCCTTCCAAAGAAAAGTGTCCATCCCCCTGGAAAGTCAGGACTCAGGTTGTACTTAACACCTTGTTTCCTCTGTCACTGCTATTTTACTTTATTATTATTATTATTATTATTATTATTATTATTAACATAACTAAAACCAGCATGAGGAAAGTAATGGTAGGACAGGGTCACAAGAACAGAGCTCTTACTCTATATCTCATTCAGCATCAGCCTAGCCTTGCAAGACAGTGACAGCTGGCCCCAGAATACCATCATTTTTTATTTATTTTTTTTTCCTTCTCTCTTCTATTACATTTTTTTCCCCTGGATTATAAATGAAGAAGTAATTTGTTTACAAGCTACTTTCTCTTTTTCTCTGCTGGGTGCTTCAGATGTCAGCATGATAGAAGAATAGGAGATTTGTGGTATGTCTTTGTGCCTTGGCCAAGGTTCTCCTGCACAATCCATTATCTCCAGGGACATTTGCATGAAAACAGGGAATCCAGCAGTTGCTTTCATAGGTTCATATCTGTCCACACAGAGAAATAGTCACAGTGTCAGCAATAATATCTTGTGCTGTAACCTATGACTTTCTCCATCTGAAAACAAGATGGGTGTGTTTTTCTGAAGGTTATTTTGGGCTTGAAACTGGTTTCACAGTTCAGAATACTTGCAGAGACAGAAGTAACTTTTACTTCATTGTAAGTCATTGAAATTAAAACTATATGGAAAGTACACAACTGATTTGGACTAGTAACATCCAGGAAGAAAATGCCTTGTTTCTGTATCTTATCAAGTAGCTAGAGATATCTAGCTGTATCTAGTTAACTAATCTGATACAAACAACAACAACAACAACAACAACAAAAGTGCAGTTTTGTTGAACTTCTCTATTTTATTAACTCCCAACTTTTATGAATCCTGTTATTTATTCTATAGATGAGATTAAACTCCTGTCTCTGGTTTGTAATCATGTGAAACAATTTAGAATATCAATTTTTCTGTGCCTGAAGCAGTAATTAACCGTGCCCAGATGCATAGGAATGGACCTTATTTAGAGGTCTTTGCCATGATAATTACAATCCTACTATAAAATCAGCTACCTCTTAGTAGAGAAGCCAACAAACAAGAGCATTTATAAAAAAAAATCCCCACCCCCCTCCCGCCTCAGGCTCTATCAGAGCGACAGTTTAAGAAAGAACCAATCTGTTTATCTTTTGGATACTGGGTTCAAATTCTCTTGATTTCAGCAGTCAGCAGAAATCTGTAGCTATCTGAATTCTGTTTCTGCAGTCCAAAATTTCTGAAGTACTCCCTTTTGGTTTAATGTTGTTGTCAATAAATTAAATATTTAAATCTATCAGGAAAATACAGTAAGAGACAAATTAGTAGAGTACTGAATTCCTTGGAAGACTCCCCCACCCCAGCATTATTATAAAAGTATTAAACAATGATAATTGTGGGAACAGGTTTATATGGTTAGCTTCAAAAGCTACAAATCAGAATATTTACTCTAAAACCCAGGAGAGCCTTTTGAGTTTTCTGATATTGTCACATTCCTTAAATCATGGTGAAGCAACACTCTTCATTTCCAACTGAAAATCAATTCATTATTATAAAATCAAGTCTGTCAAAGACGATGGGACTGAGAACTCTTACTGAGACTGCAAGTCTTCATTTGTCTTTGTGATGTAAGATTTCTACATTATTTATAGGAAAACATGCAGAAGACATTTTTTCCAGATGGTTCTCTTTACAAATAATTTTTCTAGTACAACATATCAGACTGTTCCTCTTTATATATAAGTGATTTCTTCTGATTTATGTAGTATGGAGCTTTGCAGTAGAAGGTCACTGGAGAAATTTAACTGCAAGATACCCATCTTTGGAAACTCCTCAGACAGCTCTTAATATTTCATGGGTTTAGGTGTTTATTTTCTTTAAACCAAGTACTATTTATCTATTACAAACATTAGTATGAATTATTTATATCAGTCTCAAAATAAAATAATAATAATAAATAAATATAATAATAATAATAATAATAAAAACTTATCACAGGTATCTGAAGGAGAGATCAAGACAAATGCTAGCTTTGGGAACTAACAGAGCAATTTAGGAATAATTAGTTCTGTTTTCTGTGCTACTTCATAAGACAGTGTCTGTCCCAGGTTAAATCAGCTCTTTAAATAACACCAGGTTAAATAACATCTCACTGCAGTGGGGACTTGAGACTGATAAAATAAGCTAACTGAGTATTTTTTCTATACTACCATGGTCATCTCTATATGATTATACGGATCCTTTTAGGAAAGTAGCACAACTACTGTAATTCCAAGTGTCAAAAATGACTTTAACTTCAGTAGGAGTGATATGGTGTTCAGACAGCCCCAAGGATCAGAAAAGATATTATTATACGGACATCGGTTTGATCTTGAAGCCATACACTACACAGAGTTTGGCCAAACCCTTCTAATATGCTTGTTCATTCATCTGTATGAATGAGGTATTATACAGAGATTCATGTTAGGTTTGCCTGCTTTTTAATGGAGAATGCTCACCTAAATGCTGAGAAAACACCACAGCAATAACCTGACAGTTCTGTAAAGTTCAGTCTCTGGATGAACAAACACCAAAAACATAAAGTTGAGACTTCATTATGTGACAGCTTCTGTGAAGACTGGCATAAAGGTAAATAAGATCCTCTCCCAACCTGTCCTACAGGAACAATGATTAGGGAAGAATGCATTCATTATAAGTTTAGAGTGGAAAAATGTCATTTTCTTTTGAAGTTTTAATTACTTCCTTTGCCTTTCACATTTAGTTTTCAAATCTTAGCAATGAGTCTTAAAATTTATTTATATATATATATTTTTGCCCCAGTGCAGAAAAGTATTTAAATATGTAATTAACTTTAAACAGCCGATAAATCCCAATGATTCTTTAAAATACAAGTGTGTAGTGTCTCAGATACCTAAGCCCCAGCATGTTCAAAAACTTCTGTGATTTATTCTGTAGAATGCATAAATAATGCAAATCAAGTATCATTACTTTGGACTCTCTACTCCTTTTTGGGTTATGCCACTGTTTTTTTTTTTTTTTTTTTTTGCTTGTTTATTTGTTTTTAATGTCCATGAAGGCTTAATTCTGTGTCATTTCATTTATTTAATTAGAAATAAGATAACCTTAGAAACATTTTATGTAAGAGTAATCTAGACCAAATGAAATTTATTTTACCTAGAAAAAAAATATATTGTAGTGCTAGAAAGTTATTCAATAGGGAATGCACAGTCATTCCTGATTGGTTTGACTGAAACCTGAAATACAATTACACATTGTATTTTCTAAAAGCCTTCATGCTTAGCATACACATAGAACGAGCTGAATTGTTAAGACAATTTCTGAGTAAGGAACATAAATTCTGTTCCTGTGAACACAAAATTTACAGCATATAGTTTATTTCACTGCCCGAGGCTGGGAAGCCTAATTTCTTTCTGTAAGACATTTTGTCTTTGGAAATATCTTTTATCCTATTTTTCATCAAGTAGAACAAAACAGTTGAAAATTGTGATAGAGCTGATGTTTCACTTTATTTCAGTATGACTGAATTGTCATGCATCTTACTGGTTTCACTTCAGCCCACCAGGGAACATCAGAAATAAAACTATCAGGCTCTTGTGAAGTGGCCAGAAGGCTACTCATACTGTCTCACTACTGCCATTCAATGAAGGAAAGTTATGCTGTGGGGAAAAAATACATTTGTTTTAACTGTGGCTGACTTTCACATTCCTATTGCAAAACTGCTGTTGATCTTGCAGTCAGAAAGCAGGGAAAGTCTTGGTAACTGGAAAGGACCTATGCACTTTTGGATTGTAATTAAAACTATGCACAATTGGATTGTAATTAAAATCTTGTCTGAAGTCTATCACATTCCCATCAAAATTGAGCAATGTTTGTTAAATATTCCGGTGTTGGCATACTGAGAAATTCCAGTGTAAATATATCTGGTCAAAATTTTGCCAGTCCCTAGCTCTATTTAAAATATAGCCAGGATAAAGCACAATTGGTATCATCTACATCTGTGTCACAATCATTGGCATTCTGTGAAGTCTTATAAGACACTTCTCTCTGTGATATTTTCATCTTCCTCAATGTGTATTTTGTCTTTTAGAGCTGTAAATTCTCTGGAGTATTAACAATCTGGCCCTATACAATCTTACTCTGCTTCAAAATATAGAGCCACAATTAGAGTACAGGATATTAAATGCTCTTGATATATTAGCATATAAAATAACATGAAGTTCGGTATATACATAAATAAGTCACACAATATTTTTTTTCCAAATAAGTATTCAATACATATGTATACATAAAAAGTAAGCTATTTACAAATATGTGTATGTATATGCAAAACGATATAAATGTTTGCAAAGGTGGAGATAGGAAAGCACATTCTTCAGTAACATCTTCATGGTAGTATATTAGAGGGCTTTGGTGTCTGCAAGTTATTTTCACATTCATACAATATTTTACACTGTGATCATATTATGATAACTTCAATTTATGAATCAAAAAGCATGTTTTAACACTGGACCATTGCAGCATTTTTGGTGTTTATCGGTAGATCTTTTTTATTTTATTTTATTTTTCCTAGTTGGAAACCCTGCAAGTTTGGATCAGGATCTGATCCAAAGGATCTGATCCAAAGGTAATGAAGCAGTTATTGTAATTCTCTGGTGTTTATTATGACAATAAAAAGAAACAAAGTTTAGTTCTTAGTTAACATAGAAAAAGATCCTCAAAGTACATTTCTTATTCATTTTGTAGGTTTTATGCTAAACATATATAAATATCAGTTAGTTAATATTGTGTTCATTTCACTAATCCTACCATTTTGTGTTGCCCGCAATTCAGTCAAATGAAACCACAACAAATTATATTACTTAATTCTCATAGATATGTAGCAACTAAACTTTTTTAAAGTTGAAGAAGGTCTGCTAAACTTTTCCATCTGCTTTAACTTGTGTAAACTAGTATAGAATAACTTTTAGATTTGACCTTGTACACATCAGAATAATCTATTGGTTTTTAATAAAATATAGGGTGATAAAAAGATCAAATTTATAGTTTCATCTACTCTTCTGTTAATACGTTGTTAAGGTGTATTAACTTGTAAATTTAGATGCTAAGAAGTGGTTCTTAGAGACACTGTGTTGGTCAATATTCCATCAATAATTCAAGATATAATTTAGACATATAATTATGTGCAATATATTACTACTCTTTGCTGTTTTGTCTCAAGACTATCTCAAGATTCACAGCAAGATATTTTTATTTATTGATTTGGAGGATCATACGTTTATCTTGAGTGAACTACAATTCTTTGTGAATCTAATAGATAGTCTGCAGAATCCCTGAGTGTAATTTGATATTTAAAATGAACAAAGCTCCTTTCTCATTTCACTAGATAATAGGAATGTGAGATCCTGTAATCTACAGTGCTAGAAATCTGGTAGAGTGAGCCAGGCATAGCGAGTGTAGGAAATAAAAATAAAAATAAAAATCCTTGTTTGTATACTCTAGCTGTATTTCTGATCCCAGATATGAATGAAGGTGTTCAGGTAACCTGTGTATATCTGGTCTAGTTTCTATAAGCCCTCTTTCATCATCACATTACTAAAATACTACAAACAAAATGAAGAACTGCACAGAATGTTCCAGAAAAGTACCATATTGTCCTTCTGTTTAAATCAGTCATTCCCATACAGTTGGTTCTCTCCTCCGTCATCATTATGTTCCTTCCCTTGTCACGCAGCTAGCCTTCATTATTGTGGCATAATTTGTTCAAGAGAAGGAGGAGTGTTCCGCTCCAAGGACTGCCAGGCTGAGGCTGACTCTGTTTTCTAGTGATAAGGAGTTACAATCCCTATGTTCCTCCACTGAGCCATTTCTGCTTGAAAGTTTTTATGCAACATTCAAAGTCAATATCCAGTACCAAAATTCAGTTTTATAACCTGATATTTTGTTACAAAATGACAGGGAGACCAGTACTTACTATTGTTTTTGGTGACATGGCCACAGGTTCCTGGAAAACTGTGAGACACAACATTGCTTAGTTTCAAATTGGATTATGTCCAGTGATAAAGTCTGTTAGGCTTTTAAAAGAACTCTGAGTTCAATTCACAGTTTCTAAATTCTACAATTCTTTGAATGGAGAATTTAATTTTCTGTCCTTTTGTTGTTGTTGTTGTTGTTGTTGTTGTTGTTGTTTTCCCCTTTCATGCTGAAAACAACTGTCTTGAAAAAATGTCAGTGTTAAGGGTAGGCAAATAAACAAGTGCCTTTCAATTTCATCTCCCTGCTCAGTTCCAGCCATTCTAAAAATTGTGAGTCAGCATTTAAAAGTCACACCCACACCTCTTGTCAAATATAATTTTTTTGAAAAATTCTCTTTGATATCTTTCATTTCCTAAGAATGACAACAATCATCCTGAAAATGTTTATAGCATTCCTTCAAAATGCAACAACTTCAATTTCTTCACAAATCCTGAAGTCAAATGTAGTTGGACATGAAACAGAATAGAAGAGAGAGTGGGAAAAAAAAAAAAAAAAAAAAAAAAAAGGTGGTTTCTCTCTCTCTCTGTATATATATATTTATGATAGTGAAAGTTCACAGATGAAAAAGATTATGTGAATAATATTAAACATTTCTACACAAAGGGAATGTGCTCATAATATGAAAGGGATCAGTTCCTGTAGGAAATTAGCTCCTATCCTGAAATAATGTTGATTAAATCCTTTATTTCTTTTCATCTAGTCTTGGTGTCTTTATACAAGTTCTCAAGGGAATGAACATCAGTTCTACTGAGGAATTTAATCAACCTCAGAAGCAATTTTTATTGCTGTGTGTACTTTTTAATGTTATAAACTCAAGCCTTTAAATAATAATAAGTCAGTGACACACTCACTAAATACTGAACATCTTTAAATTAGTATGTCTGACAGCTGTAACTGCAGGAAAATCAATAATGCCTACTCCTTGGAAATTCCTACTTCTTCTCAGTTTCAGTTCAAAACATGGCAACAACCTGGTTATGGAACATAACTGAAGTAATAGAGAATTATATGGTTTCAGTCAACATTGCCACCTTATCTGAAACTAGGCAATTCCTTGTGATAGACCCCAAACCAGGGGTGCATATACGGTGTTTGTCAAGCATGGCATCCAGTACAAGCTAAAATTCCTGCAAAGGGTTTCTTACCACAGTCAAATCTCTGCCATGTATATGATATTTTACCTGTCTTCTTCAATATCCCATTTTCCTGATACTGTCAAGTTGGCCTGACTTCTAAAAGCTAACTGCCAAATATTTGGAGATATTAATAGAGTTCCAAATATTTTCGGTTACCCTTTATTAGGTCTTTTGAGATCTCAGACTCCATATTTACTGATTTAAGTTTTGAAAATGTCTGGACATGGTCCTGGGTAACCTGCTCTAGGTGGCACTGCTTGGGCAAGGGGTTGGACCAGATGACTTCCAGACAACCTTAGACATTCTGTAATTCTGTGTGAAAATAGAGAGAGGAGTTCCTTTTTATTATTATTATTTTCTGTTGTTGGTGGGTTTTTTTTTTTTGTTTGTTTGTTATTCTATTAAAAGCCTTAGTATTGTGTAAGACTAGTTCATTTGTTCAAATATTTGCCCCTTATTTGCCCCTTATTATTGGAACCTTCATTATTAAGTACTGGGGCATATTGTAGTCTTTAATATTTTTGTCAGCTCACCCCTACAAAATATTGAAGTACTGCTCTGGTAAAGAACTGGGACGTAATGTAATCACTTTATTCTCTCTCTATAGATTGAGGTCAGACACCAGATGTGTATTATAAATGGTTTAGCTGGTGTCTGGAGTGGCCTCATCCAGCCAAGAAACTTGAGCACAGGGTGGGACTGGCTTGAACCTGAATCCAACTCCCCTAATGATGTGGAAAAGACTGTCCACGTGAATTGCCAGTTGACGTGCTAGACAAAAACTGTACACTTGGCAAGAAAAGTTACACCCCGATCATGCAAAGTACCGAAGTAATCAAAATTAGAAATATTTGTCTTTGGCCGGGATGCTATCCTGAAAACTACAACCTATCTGCCAAAGCCAGCAATTGCACACATGCTTTTATTGCAATCTGAACAACATACAACTTTTAGTAGTAGCATCAACAACACATTTATAATAATAATAATGCTTATATTCTGGATAGATTAGCTATAAAAGAGTAGTCCTAACATTATTAAAATTGTTACATAAAAACTTCCTAGTATGCACCCCTTTTGTCTGGCATTGTTCTCACCCTTCATTTGTCCCTGGGGCCCTCAGCTGGCAGTAGCTGCCTTTGTTAAGCAGAGGGAACTGCAGCAAGTCAGCAGCATCCTGCATTCTCTCATTCTCTCCTGGGAGGAGTTTGGTATTACTGATGATGCTAATCTTATCCTTCTCCCAGTATGAATATAATTTTATTATATAAATAATTTAATTTAATTTAATTTAATTTAATTTTATTTTATTTTATTTTATTATTATTTTATTTTATTTTATTTTATTTTTTTTGAGACTGCACAGTTAGGTCAATACAAAGCCTTTGGCCTTTTTCTAGTAATAGGAAAATAAATAAATAAATAAAAATGGGCAGCTTTAGTGCGCTGCAGAACAAGCAACCATGAAAACTGCATGTTTTCAGTGTTGAAGCTACCAAAGTGTTTCAGTTTCTGCTACAGGTTTTACCAGAGCTTCTGTCCTCTTGCCTGCACTTAGCAGCCTGATACCTCCCAGATGCCTCTGTAGATACCCTTGCAATATCTCTTCCCATCGAAATCAGCTGATGTCTGAAGCAGTCACATTGTGTAGAGCCATGTTCCAGGCAAGCAAAGCACAGTGCTGTTTTCATTTTAAAGCACAGGGAAAGTTTAGACTGACCTTCCAGAAAAGTGTCCTATCTAATTTTTCTCCAGAGTTTTCACTGCTGCCAATCTTTAGACCCATTGCACATTCGCCTGAAAGAGGTATTAGGAAAAATCTGCAGTTCTCCTAACTGGTTGGTTTGCAACAACCCACCTCTGCTGTAGTACTGATTTATAGGTCCCAGTCTAAGGTCCATTTACTGGCTTTTATGGTCCTATGGACTGGATGAAACTGAGGCATCAGCTCAAGGCTCTGAAGGACAATCTGAGATCTCTGAAATAGTGGGGTGGAGCAGAGAACTAATCAGAGCTCTAACTGTAAAGAGATGGACATCCTTTAGATGTACTTAGCTTCTTTTATACTCAAAACTGAACTTTTGAGTTGGAGACAAAAACGCAACTTTAGAAAATGATGGAATTAAAATAAAAAATCAAGCCTTATTTCTCAGACCTATGATCCAAACATTAGCAAAAGTTGAATAGCTCTGCAGTTTGCAAAAAAGGTGTAGAAACTTACAACATACTTCTGGGATGAGGTAGAGGATTTTATTTATTTATTTATTTATTTATTTATTTATTTATTTATTAATTATCATTCAGTTTCATACTGAGCTACTTACTTTTACAAAATACAAAGAGCAAATCAGTTACTTCTTCAACATGTATGTGCTTATTTCCCCAAGAGTAATTAATTTCAGAAAATTTGATATGGGATGAGGAGGAAACACATTTAACAGCAATACACACTTTGTTCACAAATATAGTTTATGATTCTTCCCATTACTTCTTGTTCTCTGCTGCCACACTCACCATATGAAAGAGGTATTTAAAGAAATAAAAAAGTTCCAAGGGGTTTATAGGAAGTTCTTGAATGACAATATATTTCCTTTTTCTTCTACTCAGTGTAAAATAAATGTAGTCCAGGTCTGGATAGTGCATACTTTGTATTTGTTTTCCCCTTTTATGTTACTGATTAGACCATCTGATTTTATCTGGATCTGTACTGATTTATAACATTAGCGTAAATGACCTATTACCTGACTCTAATGTACTTGATTTTCAGTTACATCGGTGTTCCTTAAAACCATTCTGAAGAAGTTTTTTTTTTTTTTTTTTTTTTTTTTTTAACATACCTTTTTCTCAGTGTCTTCAATATAAGATCTTTTCTAAATGTGTCACATAGTGAGACTGAGAATTTAGAACATGGAAGTTCAAAGAGGCTAATGAATAACAAAATAAAGTATTGTTTTGCTAGTGAAATATTTGTGTTCACATGTGCAGAGAACTCCTTATTGAGTTTGAGTAGAAAGTATAATCTTGTTTCAAAATAAATCTTTGCTTATGTTTGAAAATAAATTTTGCTTACAAACTCAAAAGTTGCACTATATTCTAGAACAAAGAAAAATGTCTTCCTGGGCTTATTTTCTCATCACAGATCTTATAAAGTAAAAGTTAACCATCTCAGAAATGTTATAGTAAGGGAGCTTCAGAGAATAAGCTACATCACTTATGACTTTGATGTCTGAAAATAACCTCATTTACATATTAGTTTTGTTTCTTCCTTAGCTATTGTCTTCTTTCCACCCTCTCCAAACCCCATCTTTATCAATGTAATAGTGTACAGAATGCTCATTGCTTTTTCACAGCTGTTGCTCTCTTGCCTTCTGGAAAGTTTGAGAACCACCATTTTATTGTTCTCTCTGTTTCTATCTGTTGTTCATTCTGAGAAACTGGTTTTCCGCTGCAGAATCTTTTGTTGAGTTAGGGGTGATAGGCTTGTTTTGAGGTCCCTGGTGTTTGGGAACTTCAGAATTATTCCATGTGGAGAATAATAATGAAATTCTGCTTGCAACACTGAAATGAATCTGGAATTGTTAACCTAATGGAAAGATTGAAAGGTGAAATATGAGATTTGTCTGTACTATAATGTCTACAGTTAGACACCTACTTTACCGAAATATAGAAATGTGCTTAAAATGAACTGAGTCGAGTATGTGATTTACTGCACTTTGTGCTAATTATCAAAGTCCTTTTAAAAACATTGGTTTTACGGCCTATATGTAGAATGTCATAGCTGAATCTCCATATCATCGATAAAACCTGTGAGAAGCTTTACAAAAAAAATTGGGAAAAGATTAAAGAAGCAGAAGGTTGTAGATAATATATATAACCATGAGATGGTAAGAAACAAGATAACACTTTGAAACAGTGCATGTGCCTGCTAGGTCTCTAGAGGTTTATGTTTTTAAAGATGGAAAATCCTAATATACATTAGGAGGTAAATTTGCTAGCTTTCAAAATTTTTACACCACTGTTCAAGTAACAGAGTAACTTAAATAGAAACCTTCTGTTTTGGTGCAGAGTAGTTTACAGGCAATTTCATCTCGAACAAGAAAGTATATCTACGCTGTTATGAATCCTATTAGAAAGGTCTACATTGAATTCTAGGAACAATATCACAGTAATCCCACTTAAATTGACAATTAAAGTGTGTTTTGCTTTTGGCTGGCTTCAGACACACTGTGCAATTTACTAAGTAATGGGAAAAGTGTCATTTTCTACATGCAAATTTCTTTTAGGATAAATTAAATATTAGTATTCTTTGCCCATTTAAGTTTAGAACTATGGGAAAGACCATTAGTGAGATTTTCTTAGAGCAGTACAAGCTTGCTTATTTCTGAAACTATACCATGTGGTGTCAGAATTATAACACAAATACCTATGCACAGCTTTCCAATATGCTATAAAAATAAACATGGACTGATTTGATGTAACATTGGGTAAATTAGGAAAGGCTTATAACAGAGTTACATCAGAGTGTAAAATTTCTCTATTCCTCTCAATAACATTTATACTGTATAAGTATATATATATATATGTTTATTTATTATGAAAACACCCTTATTCACTCAACAGTTTTATAACCATCACTTCCTAGGTTTATCATTTCTAGGATCCTGAGCTTCTGAGCAGGCATTTGTGTTCCATAGCATGTGCCTGAAGATGGTAAATTTCTTACTGAATTACAGAGATTATAACATATAAGTAAATAGAATAGTTAAACTTCTTAGTCTGTTCCTCTTTTCCAGAGTAAAAATTTATCTGACATGTAGGGACTATGAGTTCCCTATTCCAGAAATGGGTAAAATAGAAGTGTTAAAACTACCAGAAAATAAATCAAATAAAAGTCCCTATTAAGGTCTTGTCTTGAAAAAAAAAAAAAAAAAAAAAAAAAAAAGAGAAAAAAAGAGAGAGAGAAAGGCATTGAACAGTAACTTTCTGTTCTCATTATAGAAGTTAAATCTGAGACTTTCTTGCAAATCTAATAAAAATGGCATTTCCATGGCCTTATGTGACTTTTTCTGCAAAACAATTTAGAGAAAATCTGACCTGAAAAGTTTGAATATGAATTATTTTTCACTTTCTTCTTCAGCTTTTTCTCCTTACAAAAACAACAAAAGAATTGCATTACCTTATGGAGAAGACATTTTGTGTGTCTGTGTGTGTGTTTGTTTGTGTGTATGTATGTTTGTATTATTTGGACAATTTCTGAAATATTATAAAGACCATTATCATATTCTGTAAACTTTCTTACTATTGTAGTAGTATTTCATTGTTATGAGTAGATTTTTATATAAAAAAATAATAATAATATATGTGAAATGTGTTCTTAAGGAAAGACACTAAGCAGTCAGCATATGCAACCTATGCAAATGCTGCAGTAATGTTAATTTAATCATAATGGTTATTCAAAGAGGGACAGTATTTATTGAGATCATGTTAAAACTGGGTATAGATTAATTTCTACCTTATCTTTAAATGTTTATTTTAAGAAGCTAATTTAGAAAGGTGAGTACTTTGCACTTTGCCCTCAGTGGATGAAGAGAAATATACATTCTCCAAAGATGATGTTACAGCAAAGGCTCTCCAGTGAGGTTTCTTGTTTTCAAATTATTTTCTGTAGCTGTAAAAATGAAAATCCTTAGCTGCATATACTATGTTATGCTTTAAGAAATTGGGTTGCAAGTTCATTGTATTTCCATGTGAAAGGAAATTGGGATATGATACATCATCATAACATTGTATCTGTTCTAATTACCTAATTATGTCTTGCCTAATTTAACTTAGTGCTATTCTAATGTAAGGTAAATCTCCTGTGGCTCCAGTTCAAACCCATTCAGAGCTAAGTGAGGGACCAGTGCTATGTTGCTGCATCACATAAGGAACAAACAACTAAGTTCTTACAGACCTCAGAAAGTCATCTCCAAAGACAGAAACATTAAGCAGTTCATTAGATTTGTACTGTGCTTGCTGAGTATTGCTCTCTATAATAACAGGATGCTGAGATATACCACGGGGTGCACTTGTACCTACACAGCTGTTGAGCAGGTTTGTTACTTCCTTGCAGAGATAAGAATGACAGTACAGGTGCTAATCAGGCCTGTGGGTTTGAGCAGGATAACGGTTGGCTCATCTGCTGCAATCTGACAGCTAAAATGGCTCAAAGAGTTCTGGGCCTTAACAGAGACATACATTGCCAAGAGAGTGCTCTGGGTGCCATTTATCTGCCAATCTGCTGGGGGACCATGGTGTTTTCCAGACTTCATGGAGAGCATAAAAAATACTGTGTTTGTATTCTAGACAGGTTCTGCTCATTACAAAACAGCACTTGGCACTTCAGAAGATGTGACCCAAGGCAGTTTACCTGACACTCTTTGTATGCTCTTGGCGCATGAGAGAAAAGAAGAAAAAACAAACAACAACAGAAAAATAATAATAATAATAATAAAAATACGGCAACTTCTAAGTGCCATGAGGCAGTGAACTCTTGTAAATAGGACAAATTGTTTTCTTACTGGAGCATTCCTACTGGGAGGCTCTCACTCTGGTTGCTCCACGACTTGATGAGAATTTTTCATTGCTTATATAGGAGAGTCTCTTAGTTTTGGGCATATCATTTTAAATCCAAATGTCCAGACTTTGCTCTTCTGTTCCATCACTTAGCTCTGTTTAACTCTATGAGTACTTTTTCTGTTTTCTTGGAATAATGACACCATTCGCCACGATGATTAAGTGCATCAGAATCCACCTTTTCTTTCTTTGTAGAGATCGGGATGTGTTTGTTCATGCATCTGTGCGCATTCAGGAATTTTTTGATCTCTCAATTTGCCAATAATTTTGAGATGCCATCAAATATTTAGGGCATAGAACTAGGTAAGATTCATGATTGCTACTAAAACTGAAAGATTCTCAAATGTTTTCGAAAAAAAGGAAGCTAAGTTCAGTAATGCTATGTCAGAATAACACATATCTGAAGATTCATCTTAATGAAGGTAAATATTTTGAGTGAGATTTATCTCAGACAACTTTCAGCACTAAAATATAGGTTTCTAGTCAAGGTAAAGGGTTAAGAATATCCAGAACAAAATTCATATCATTTTTGTTGGGTTAATGGTAGAAGACTTCCTTCCCATATGTTTTATACTTGTCAATTTCATCAAAATGCCATACAACAAGCAAGAAATTTCAGTTAGATTTAATAAATTGAGTCCTTAGAGCCAAAACAAAAATCGTGTTGCAGACAGGATTCAATAGGCCTTAAATAATAGAATATCTGGCATTTATTTGAATAGATGACAATGCATCAGGCATGGTCTGTCCATAACAGCTGATTATTGGTCTCTGCAACTACCTGAAAGGAAGTTGTGGGGTTCTGGGGTCAGCCTCTTCTCACAGGTAACTTGTGATAGGACTAGAGAGAATGGCCTCAAGTTGCACCGGGGAGATTTAGATTAGAAATTAGGAGACATTTCTTCTCAGAAAGAGTAAACAGGCATTGGAATGGGTTGCCCAGGAAAGTAGTGGCATCACTGTCCCTGGGGATGTTCAAGGAAAGGTTGGACGTGGTGCTTAGGGATATGGTTTAGTGGGTGACATTGGTGGTTGGACCAGATAATCCTGAAGGGCTTTTCCAACCTTGATTCTATGATTCTATGATTCTATGATTCTGTAATATTTTATATGAGTTGCAAAGGAAGACAACCTTCCTTCTCCTTTTTGCCAGGAAACATGTCTGAAATCAACAACAGACATTTTATGGATCCAGTATCTAAGCTTGGATATTTCAGATAAAACAGTAGCCTAATACCTCTTTTTTTTATATATATATATTATTACTATTATTATTATTTTTTTCCAGTGCCACAAATAATGTGCCTTTACTTCTTGGTGTCCTGCTGATAACTCAATTATTTTTTAGGCTGGTAGAGGGATCAGCTTCCAAATATTTGTTGTAAATTTGCATAATGAGAGAGAGAAATAAATAAACATCCCAACCCTGGTTGGAAGCCTCTGAGGAGAAAAATGTGTAGATCTTCAAGTCTTACTAGTGTGATGAAGACAGTGCAGATGACTCTTTTCCCAGAATATCTTAAGAAGCAGATAATAATAGGAAAATTTATAGATTATAAAATTCCTTAAACAAAGAGATCATCATAACCATCTGTTTAGCCTTCCTTTTTATCATGCACATAGACACCAGATTCATATGTAGTTTTAAGTCAGATACTATAATTTCATGTGGAAGAAAATTATGTAGTGGACATCTGATGTTTTTTCCAATAAATCTTTTTAGTGTTTATTTATCATCACTGCTTTGCATGGTGTAATTTTTCAAGTTTCAATTTATTTAATTTGGAAAAAGAGAATAAAAACAAAGCTAAACTAAACTAAAAACCCAAAACAACAACAACAAAAAAGAGACATTTCTTTTTTCATACAAATTTCTTATGTATTGTCAACAGAGCTGAAAAATCTACTAGCACATACCCTGGCTATGGATAAATTCAGACAGGAAATTACAACTAGGTTACCAACTACCAAAAGGGTGATACTCTGCTACTTTTTATATATCCAAGGATGATATTGTTCCTGAGTGTTCCTGGTGAAGCATGATGGCCCTAAATACATCTCCAAGTCACTGCTTTTGAAGACAGACTTCTATAGTACAGACATAGCCGTTGTGATTCCATGATATATTTTCTTGATTTATGAAATATTTTGGTGGACTGCAAATCACACAATGACAATAACTTCCATTTCTTGTTATTTTCTATCCCTGCAATGCTGAAAAACTGGTCAATAAAGACAGCCGTTTTCTAGCTGCTGGCAAATACATGACATGGGTTTGTATTAGACACCAGGCAGGGAGTCCCATGAGAAATAAATAAATAAATAAATAAACACCATATTGACATTTCCCTCTAGGTACTTGGTACAGATACTCGCCCTGTTATTGTTGTTCATTCCTACTTGGAAAAGCACTTATGGACCAGTTTCAGTTCTGTTGACTTCAACAAGAAGGAACCATACTCGAGCTGAGAGTTCACAGCTGCTCCATTGATTCCTGGAAAATGACTGAGACGTAACAAAATAAATTATATGGAGGGAGAAAACCTAGGGAAAAACTAAAACAAAAAACACCACCACAGTATAAAGAAAAAAGGGGATGACAGCCAGTATGGATTTGTTAAGAGAAAACACTGATTCCTTTCTATGGAAGGGCAACAGGTCTTATACTAAAAGCAAAAACAGTCAATGATGTATCTCTTGATTACAATGAGTCATTTAACACTGTTTCAAATGAAGTTTCCATGAAGTAGTAGGAAAATAAACAAACAAACAAACAAAACACTTTAATGTGAATGCAAAACATCTTAGAAAAATATAATCTTCTTTTAGTTTAAGACCATTCCCCCTTGTCCTATCTTTATCTATATGAGTAAAGAATCCTTCTCCATCTTTTTATAAGACCACTTCAAGTTTTAAAAAGACACAATGTAGTGTCCCTGGAACCTTCTCTTCTCCAGAATGAATATCTCCAACTCTCTCTGCCTTTTTTCACAAGAGAGATGCTCCAGCCCTCTGATCATCTTTGTGGTCCTCCTCAGGACTCATTCTAACATGTCTACAGCTTTCTTGTGCTGGGGGGCCCAAACCTGGATTCAGCACTAAAGATGCATGTTGTACCGATACATACAAAAAATGAAGATAACACCAAATGAGAATGGACAATTCTCAGCCAATTGGAGGAAAGGACTGAGTTCAAGAGACATTGGCATGTTAATGCCAATTAAAAATAAAAATAAAAATTGGGCTGTGATTTAATAAAAAGAAATGCAAAACCCTGAACATATACATGAAAAATTAACTGTACAAACAAAGAATGGACACCTCAGAGTATTTTCAGTTAGATTACTGGGACTAGTTTTGTATACAATCTACAAGAAAGATGTGGTTTAGCTAAAGATCTTTTAGGCAAGCAAGCAAACAATCAAAAAACGTGATTGGAAAATTAGTATTCTGTGTTAAAAAATAATAATAATAACAACTTAAAAAAAAAAAAAGCTGCAGTAGGGGAATGGTGATTATTTATAGAAAGGACCTTCATACAATAAAAGAGAATTGTAAAGAAGAAAGGACTTTCTCTGTGAACAATAGCCAGGAAGCACAGTTCCCTCATCATAATTGCCTATAGTCAGTATTAAGCTTCTCCACAGAAGCTGTGGAGAAGCCACAGAGTCACAGTGTGCAATCAAGCGATGTTAAGTTCAATTCAGAAGAAATTTAAGCTCTGTAATGGAAAGTCATAATACATGGATTCTTCTAGGATTCGTCTAGGATTCTTCTAATGATGGGTTCTGCATAAATAGTTTTCCTGACTTTTACATCATATTTCTGTAACTGAACATGACCCCTGAGCTTGTACCAGGCCACTGTGCCTGTTTCTGAAGCTGTACAAATTGTTCATTACTAGTTTGAGCTTAGAAATCCTAGCAGCTCTGGTGCCTAAATTAGGCACTGTAATAGAGAAGCTGAATTCAGGCTGTCTAGTGTTTGGGAACCTTACTGAAAGGAAATGGGATAAAGCCATTCTGGGGCTTTTGGGAAACAGTTTAATAAGGCCAAAACAAATATAAGACATAAACAGAGTTAGTCAAAATATTGTTATTGGTGATTTGTGATTCTCAGAAAGGAATTGATTTTTGAAGACAGATATATATATATATATATATATATATATATATAAAACACCCTTCCATCATATTAGGAAAGAAGAAAGAGTGAAGGAGTTTAAATGTAGGAAATGTCATAGAAAAATATAAAAAAAAAAAAAAAATGCTAACAGACTACTATACTAATCATTTCCCTTTTCCATTAACAGAGTAAAAGAACAAATAAAATTATTCTATGAAAAGTGTAGTAAACCTGGAAAAACACCCTTTGAGATATTTTTCAATCTCTGATGAAAATATGTTGGGTTTTACTTACAAAGAATCTTTATCCAGGCAATGACCGAAGTACACTTGTTACAAAGTCTGTGTGCATACATGTAAAAGAACAGAGTAACAATAAAGCTCTGCTTTATGAAAGATGTGAAAGGGTACTTACTTAATCAGTTAGAACAGCCTAAAATACTTCAGGCTGCCAAAAATCACTATCTGGTTGAAGTCTGGAGAGGCTAGTGAGGTTAATGCTTCTACTCTTGATGAAGAGGCATGACTTTCTTAATGACTTGAAGTGGTCAGGGCTGTAATTTTACAACTATTCAGAAGGCAGTACTTCCAGGAGTAGAATGACCCCTATGACCATGCCTGGGGCAGTGATTAAATGACAGAAGTGACAGAAGAGTTCTTGCTACTGAATTGGCAACACTATGACTAACATCACCTGGATTTACTTTGTAGGTGTCCTATTTGAGTATTGACCAAGTCTGACCTGCTTGTCCTATGATACTTTAAGATCATAACACAAGATAGTATTGCTGCAGGCCATCAGTATTAATGCACAGAGGATTTGGCTGTCTTTCCAGTTTTTCTTTGGATGTATTTTCTCTTTCAAATGTTACCTCTCTTTTTGTTTACTAAGATACATTATTTCGGTTAGGCATTAGAGACAAACCATAGAAAGATTAAGTAACCTTCTTTAAGAAATTGTAAGGGACAACTCAGTTATCAGAAAGCATCTCTCTTAGCAAACTTTACCTTTCCTATAAATTCATACCTGCTCTGCATTTTTGACTACATTAATTCTGGCTCTACCCAAGTTGTAAGCTGTCCTATTTCCCCAAGATTGTAGTTGGCACTTACAGTTCTGTTATTCACGGCTGTGGTCTTTAAACAAGCTAGTTTGAGATTCATTGCTAAATATTCCCTGTGAAAAACAATAACACATTCTCATTAAAAAAATAGAGACTTAGTTTTAATTTCTTGCACTTTCAATTAACCTCTGAGACCTTAGAGCATACACACACAAAGACTCCTCTTTAGGATTTTTTTTTTTTTTTTTTTACACATATTGACTTGGAAACTTAATAACTAGACCTAGCACAGTAGATTATAAAGGTCATTTTCATGCCTAGTAAGTGCTATTCTATTGTATAAAAACCGACCTTCCCAGATCTCTGTATTCCGTATCCTTGCACTATTTCAGTAACAGAGATAGCAAACCAAATTAAACATTTTATTGTTTTCTCCAAATGCCAAAACAAGATGTTTATCCCCCAATTGTAAATACATGATAAAAAACAGACAATATCTTTTTTTATTATTCGTAGAATATTTCCTCTGAATCATTTCTTACATATCCTGCAAAATTTTTCATTGTAATGATCTCTGTTGAGATAGTCCTAATGCAAAATTGCCTTGTTTTCCAATCTTATGTTTGCAACGTTAGTCTTTCTTCAGTTACGTTTATTGTGTTTAGGCTGTAGGCTTTTGTGAGTTGAACTATGACATTTGTGCATGTCTAGTTGTCTGTATAAGGTGGAGTTTGTTATCAAATGTCAATATTAGCCATTATCTATCAAGAGAAGTCCTAAGAATTGGGCTTAGACTATTTGAACACTGCCAAAAGCAAATCGATGTGGTAATATATGTTCTCTCCTCCAGGTTTGGTAGCTGTTTCGCCTACTGGAAAGAAAAAAACAGCAGTTGTTTTTGTGCACAAATACCAGAAGGCTTAGTTGAGCTTTCTTCCAGGGGCCTAGAAATCTTCAGCTCTGATATTTTTTATCAAAATATGTGTAAATGTTAATATTAAACTGTTCCTCTTCCTATCCTAAAGATCCAGGAACTTTTTTGAATATTTGATTTCTCCAGAATCATAGAATGGTTTGAGTTGGAAGGGACCTTAAAGACCATGCAGTTCCAATTCCACTGCCATGGGCAAGGACACCTCCCACCAGACCAGGTTGCTCAAAGCCCCATCCAGGCTGGCCTTGAATACCTCCAGGATGGGGCATCCACAGATTTTCTGAGCAACCTTTTCCAGTACCTCACCACCCTCTGAGTAAAGAATTTATTCCTTACATCTAATCTAAACTTACACTTTTAAATTTAAAGCCATTACTCCTTGTCCTATCACTACACTCCCTGACAAACAGTCCCTCCCCAGCTTTCCTGTAGGCACCCGTGAGGTACTGGAAGGCTTCTGTAAGGTCTCCTTCTTCTCCAGGCCCATCTCCCTTAGCCTTTCTTCATAATAGAGGTGCCCCAGCCCTTTGATCATCTGTGGCCCTCCTCCGGATGCACTGTAACAGGGCCATGCCTTTCTTGTGCTGCGGGCCCCAGGGCTGAATGCAGCAGGGTGGTCTCATGAGAGCTGAGCAGGGGGGAGAATGCCCTCCCCTGACCTTCTGGTTGCACTTCTTTTGATGCAGCTCAGGATACAATTGAATATACAAAGACTGTATTATTTTTTGTTCCCCTTTTTCTTCAACCATTCTTTATTTTCTTTTTTGTCCTCCCGACCTTCAATAAAATATAACATGTAAGGATATCCTTTGCAAGACCAAAGAAGGAATTAAAATACTGTGTGAATCACTGAAGTATGACACAAAGAGCTACAGTTACCAGCTCCCTTTGGTGATCAGGAGAGGAGGAGGCAGGAAGGCTTGGTGCATTTTGTAACAACGTGAATTTCTGAAATGACAGCAAATTTGTTTTGTTATGAGGCCAGCAGGTCTAAGGACAGTCTTTGTTAGTTTAAGACTGTCAGCAATACAGACACTGTTATATTTTTTTTTTTTTTCCAGTGTTATTTTTTTTTTTTTTTCCTACTCATTTCCCTCGTAGCTCATTCTGCTTTTCCCTTTTTGGAAGAAGGTTGAATAATTAAGCCCTTCAACTTAGACTTTTATAGTTGGCATGCTGCTCTACAAAATACCTTCCTAGGGATATGAAACCCATGGTAAATTTCTTTTACACACTAGCAGTCAAGATTTGGGTATTTTGTGTTTTCTTTTTATTAATACAATAATTTAAATAAATAAAATTATAACAATCCCTTAGGGGGGTTCTTAGAAATAGCTTGGGGATAATGAAAAGAATTGAATACTTCAACATTAAAATGCCCTGGAAATTGCCTGGAAATTGGAAAAGATCTGAGGAGAGGCTCAGCCAAAACTTCAGCAGAAAAAGTAGTTTTTTTTTTTTTTGTTTGTTTGTTTTTTCTTTTTTTTTTTCTTCTGTTTTGTTTTTATTTGGAAATGAATGAACAATAGATAGTTGTGACAATATCTGTTCTTGATATTTTTTTATTTTTTTATTTTTTTTACTAACTATGGTAGAAGGACTAAGTCCTGTCATACTCATTACTATTGTTGGTCAAGAGAAACGGTTGCATCAGCAGATTAAACCTAGCATAAGACAATTTAGTAGCTTCTAAAGTTTGAGCTGATTTTAAAACTATTTTTAAAAGCATACTAGAACTGGATGTGTTTGAAACAGTACTAATGATATTACCTTGATTCTTGAATTCATTCTTTTCATTCTCCTGCACATTTTCTGTTTGGTCTTGGATGTCTTTCCATTTATGATCTCCTGTTTATAAAAATGTAATAGTGGTGGTGTCATCATATGAAGTTTGGTTGCTCTAAATGAACTTTATAATAAAATTTAGAGCTGTATAACCAGCAATGAGAACAGAGAAAAAATATTGTGTAGAATAATAGAATAATTTAATTTGGAGAGAAACTTATGGAGGGTCATTACACCAAATGACCCTCCATAAGTTTTTTTTTTTTTTTTTTTTTTTTTTTTTTTTTTGCTCTCCAGGGCTCCTATTCCCCTTGCTTAATGTCTTTTTTTTTTAAAAAAAAAAAACTGCACCTGGGACGGGGAAACCCTGGCTGCACGTACAGACTGGGCAATGAGACGCTGGAGAGCAGCCTAGAAGAGAGGGATCTGGGGGTCGTGGTAGACAGCAAGTTGAATATGAGCCAGCAGTGTGCACTGGCAGCCAGGAGGGCCAACTGTGTCCTGGGGTACATCAAGCACGGCATCGCTAGTAGGTCAAGGGAGGTGATTGTCCCGCTCTACTCTGCGCTGGTGCGGCCTCACCTCGAGTACTGTGTGCAGTTCTGGGCACCACAGTATAAAAAGGACATGAAACTGTTG
Source organism: Stictonetta naevosa (assembly GCA_011074415.1). NCBI lineage: Eukaryota > Metazoa > Chordata > Aves > Anseriformes > Anatidae > Stictonetta > Stictonetta naevosa. The sequence continues at coordinate 195,779,002 of CM021697.1, read as the reverse complement.
GAGAGTGTCCAGAGGAGGGCTACGAAGATGGTGAAAGGCCTGGAGGGGAAGACGTACGAAGAACGGCTGAGGTCACTGGGCCTGTTCAGCCTGGAGAAGAGGAGGCTGAGAGGAGACCTCATCACAGTCTACAACTTCCTCGTAAGGGGGTGTCGAGAGGCAGGAGACCTTTTCTCCATTAACACCAGTGACAGAACCCGCGGGAACGGGGTTAAGCTGAGGCAGGGGAAATTTAGGCTTGACATCAGGAGGGGGTTCTTCACAGAGAGGGTGGTTGCACACTGGAACAGGCTCCCCAGGGAAGTGGTCACTGCACCGAGCCTGACTGAATTTAAGAAGAGATTGGACTGTGCACTTGGTCACATGGTCTGAACTTTTGGGTAGACCTGTGCGGTGTCAAGAGTTGGACTTGATGATCCTTAAGGGTCCCTTCCAACTCAGGATATTCTATGATTCTATGATTCTATAATTCCCTGTTTAAAGAAGGACATCTTCAAAGTTATCTTAGGCTACTTGTGTTAGCTGAGAACTGTCTAATCTGTATATGGATAAAGGCTGGGCTTCTGGGTAAAAGTAGTTAAGATCACATAAATGACAACAGTTTTGTACAAAGAGGAAAAGTTTAATGTAGTACAGGAAATGATAGTTTCTGACTTTTTGACGTTGTGGATTTAATAATAATCTTTTAACATACTTTTAGCATCATTATGATTGTTTTGTAGATGTGTTGCCATAAAAGTACTATAACAGTACAATGATTCTTTGTGAAAAGTGATTTGCAGTAATTCATATAACAAGGATGATTGAATTTATACCCCTTAATTTACACTGTGCTTTCTTAGATTTTTTCTTTCTGTCTTCTCAAGCTAACTCCATAGGGTCATTATCAAAAAGGTATGGTAGTATATCTCTTACAGTTTTCAGTAATGTAATTACAGTGGTTGCCTACATTATAAAGTGTAGATCTGCTGGGAATCTATGAGTTTCAGACACCTTTATAGCTTTTCATACTAAACAGTTTCTGGCAATGGTTGTTGATAGGAATATAATTTTTGTATGCTGAACTATTCATTGCCAGCTCCTTAATTTGTGTGAATAGCTAAAGAACACTTTTTACCTTTTAATACCCTGGAGTATTATATTGGGGTGCTGGACAACCTGACAGTAATTCAACATTACATTCCCAGAAGAAGAAATATGTTCCTGCTTGCCAGTTGTTCTGAAATGTGCACAGGTATGAAAATAAGAGGCTTAATATGTTATTTACATTCAAAATATCTGGAAAATTCTCTAAACAATATCAAAAGAAGTGAGTTGTATGCAAAATTTATCTTTGACATTCTTAATCTTCAAAATAGCCTAATGTTTTGGAATACAGGATCCTTATTTTGTCATATGTAAATATGGACATAGCCATATGGATGGGAAGAGATCAAAGTCTAACGAGAGAGCAGGTTATGGTAGTAAAGCATGCAAACAAAACAAAACAGAATACCCAAAACAAAACACAAAGCCATGAGAAGATAAGCAAATGAGAGCTTTGAGTTAGTAACATCTTCCCCTGGGCAAGAGCTAATCTAGGTTGCAAAGAGATTCTGGATTCCATCGTTAATAGGTTTAACAACACTAAATATACTGTGGGATTTGGGTCTCTGAATACATATGTACGATTTAGCTAAATTTCACTGAAATCCACAGAATGAGATTGCATCAGAATCAGCCCTGTGAAATTAAATGGGAGCAGAAGTTCAGTTTTGTCTTAAGGGAGCAGATCAGTTGCATAAAATCAAATGTGTTCCTCCCTGGTACATAACGGATAGCAAAATATGCCTTCTGCAGAATGTGGAAAATCAGTGAAGTTTACCGAAATGACTTGTGATAGCATGCCTTCTGCTATCATAGTATCAGCAGCTGTTTTGCTCTTTATTAAAAAAAAAAATTGGCTGATGAAATTGGGTTTGGACAAAATCAAAGAAATAAAGTAACAGAAGTCTGAGAAGAAAGATTTGCCAAAAAGATTTATGTGTCTAGTAGCTACAGGTTTACATACTACATTCACATACTTAAAAAAAAATAAAAATCCAATACAGAAAAAAAAAACAAACACATAACTCATCTATACATATACACATATATATACAGACAAAAACAAACAAACCAACAAACAAAATACATACACACATAATATAAAACTAAATCTATTTGGAATTAATACAATGGGAATCAAGCTGTTAACCTTATTGTCTTTGTGAATCTGGCCTAAGAACTCCCAATGATGGGTAATTTCCACAGAACTCATACACAATGAACACAAACCTTTATAGATAAAGCATCTAAGCATATTACCACAACACTGAGGTGATATCTTTGCAGTGATAAATAGTTAGGACTCACATAAAGACATGTGAACTACGCTTTTAAGTCTTATATAGGCTATAAGTAGTCTGGGAATGGTTGCAATCAGTAGCTATATAGTGAAACAGGGACAAATAAATAGAGACAATAGATTTAATCCCTCAGCAACTCAGTCCTGGCCATCTCCATTCTGTTTGGCAGGATTTGTCTCACCTTGAAAATAAAAAAAATGGAATCTGGTCTATCCTGGTCATTGAAATTTATATATATCAGGGAAAGAAACTGCCACATCCAGAGATCAATTCATCCAATTTTTCTCAAATACTGATCTCTGAATGAAATGAATAACTCTCTGGAGTTGTTTTTAATAATTTAATAGGATAAGATGAATAATTCTCAATGTTCTTCCTAATGAGTCGCCAAATGGTCAAGCACCATTTTGCACTCTTCTTCTGGTCCTACATTTTATCTCAGACTGCCTAACAGTTGAGGGTTCAAAGGAGGGAGCAAGAGTCCTAAAACAGGTCTCTTTATATGTTATCTGATCCAGGGAGGGCTTCTGGTAGCACTGAGGAAGCAGTTTAAGATCTGAAACCTAAAACTACATACTTGATGAAACATATATTTTCTTTAGCATTGACTTTTTCACTCTTGTTTAAAATAAGTGTAACAATATGTGCTTAGACCCCCATTGCAGTGAAGTCTCCTGATGTTTGTAAACAGAGTTTCTGGGAGAACAGGACAAACTTAAACTTTGATTTTCTTAGCAAATTTTTAATCAATGTCTCAATTAAAATATATATTCTCTATATATGCACATAAAAGCTTTTATTTTAATATATCTCTCAACATGTAAAGAAAATTAATCCCTTTAAACACTGGTTTATAACTTTAATTTTGAATGTATGAGCTTGTTCCGTTGCATAACTACACATTTTCACCTTTCGTCTTGGTTGGCCTGTAGTACAATTAAATAGATTATAGTCAGTCATATCTGTCAGAAGGTTTGTCTGTCTCTTTATTCCAGCCTGGGCATTATAATTTATGAGGTTTAAATCTGAGACCTGCATTTCCCCAGTTCCCTTTGTGGCTCAGGGATACTTTTTCATTAAAATGTAAAGGGAAGTTCTGACCTGCGGAATGAATGCAGATGTGAATATTTGCCCGCTCCAAGATAAGGGCACTGGAGCTGTACCCAAGCAGGTCTTCTGCAGAGTTTTTGTTTGTTTGTTTGTTTGTTTTTCAAAGATATGCTTTGAAGAATGTTCTGAATCTGTGGATAATGCTGCCTTCTACTCTACCTGAAAAACTGTGCCCAGCCTTCCTTTAGGCCCATGCTATTGCTGTCTTCTACATTTCTTGAACCTTTGCTTCAGTGGTTGTGGTGAGCTGAACTTGTCTGGTTGCCTGGTGTCCAAACTGCTTTTTCACTCCTCCTCCTGGGGAAGAAAAAATACAACAAAACATCACATATTTAGGTAAGGACAAACAAGTCACTCACCGATAACTGTTGTGAACAAAATAGACTTGACTTGAGAAAGATTACTCTGATTAATTGCCAATTAATAACAGAGTAGGATGGTGACAAACAAAAAACAAAACAAACAAACAAACAAAAAAACACAAACACCTTCACTCCAGCTACACTTCCTTCCCAGGTTCAGTCCTAGCTCTTCTACCTCCTGAAACTAGCAGCACAGGGGAACAGGGAAAGGTGGTGGTTGTCAGTTCATAATTTCTGCCATTGCTTTATCCTTGATCTCTTCTTCAGCTCGGTACAGGATCCCTTCCACAGGATGTAGTCCTTCATGAAATGATTCAACATAGGTTCTTCCCATGGAATACAGTCCCTCAGGAATGGACTGCTCCACTGCAGGTTACCCATGAGCTGCAGATCCTGCCAGACCTTCTGCTCCACCAGAGTCCTCTCCATGGGCTGCAGTTCTAGCACTGCATAAGACCAAAAGTTCTCTCCATGGGCTGCATGGGAACTTCTCCTGTGTGTCTGGAGCACCTACTGCCCTCCTTCTGCACTTACCTTTGGGGCTGCAGGGCTGCTTCTCTCTCACTTCTCACCCCTCTCTCCCAGCTGCACAGCAGGACTTTTTCCCCCTTTCTTAACTCTGCTCTTCCAGAGGCCCAACCAGTGTCACTCATGGCTCGTCTCCAACCAGTGGTGGGTCCCTTTTGGAGCTGTCTGGAGCTGGATCTGATCTGACATGGGGCATCTGCTAGGCTCTGATCATTGATGCCACCAGTGTAGCCCTCCTGCTGCCAAACCCTCACTATGTAAACTTAATACACGCATTAACCAAATACATCTTTGGTGTCCTTTCAAATCAGCAACTCTGAAACATTTCTGAGCATGATGTAATAGGCTGCAAAGGACAATACAAAGAATGAATTGCAATTGGCAGAATATGAGTAAAAAGAATATAAAATTTAATTTCATAATAATTTCATAAATATGAAAAGTCTTTGTTGTTGTTGTTTTGTTGTTTTAACTTATTTAAAATTTCATATTTCTATTTTTTTTTCACATAGGCCCATTTATTATATTTACTTTACTAAAGGTAGACGTAGAATGAGCCCAAGAGAAATGTAATTTAAAACATGACGCTATCCTTAGTTTTATGCACCAGCCTTTGAGCCTGTAGCAAAATCCTGTGTCATAAGATTTCCCTGTGGTTCATGGAAACATTTCTAGAACCATAATGCAAAACTCTTTTGAGGTCAATGGGCACTTAATTTTCATGTGCAATAAAGCACAGCCTTGGAGAGCTCCTACCAATCCAACTGATAGCTCACAGTCTTGGCTTTAATTCTGTGTAGTCCATTGCTCTTTTCTAAGAGTGCATATAAGTTTCTGGTTACAAAAATGTCCTATCTCACTGCTTTGAGCTAGGACATGTAAGTTAATTTATGAACTGAACACTAACTGTTAAAAGTAATAAATAAACTGTAGATAATTGGTCTCTGTTTCTATCTTATTTGAACCATAAAATCCAATTTACCATTTGTGATTTCAAATTAATCTGAGGAAATGTGACTGTATGCAATCAGAACTACTCATGTCCGGTGGCCAGCATGCAGTCTGAAACTCTATTTTCTTATCTAAAATATGACTGGTGTCTAAGAAAGACCCTTTGACAGCTGTCACTGAAAATTAAAAGTCCTTGACAACCATGTCCCTGTTTATTCCAGCAGCAGTGACATGGTTCAAAGAAGATTAGGTCTGGTAAATATGACTTGAAAGTATGACAACTTTGTTAGGATTGCTTCAGATGTCTTAGTGGAGGTGCACCAGTGACCTTTAGCCATGAGGAGCCACTATATTATTTTGTGTGTGCTTGATATGGTTTACTTCAAGTTTGAATGAGTACAGAATAAATCTGTCTGAATGCCTCTGTGTGAAACTCCTCTGTGAACTGTAATGAATGTTGTTGACTGTCATAATCTAAGCCGATGGGTTTGGAAACCATGAGATAATGCATGTTTAGTGACTGTATGAATCTTTGCACTTTGAAAAATTTTTCATAAAAGGCTTATATAGCAAAAATCAAGGGTCTCTCAAGGGTTCTGTGCAACAATTACCAGATTTCTTTTTCCCCTAGTTGTTTCCACCCTCATCTTTATTTCCTTTCCAGCTTTTTATTGATGGGAAGTGTCTGAAGATGCCTCATGAGTTTGAGCCATCCAACGTATAAATATAATACCCACATTTTTTTTAGAGTTAATAGGAAATTAAGATGCATTTCTAAAAGGCTTCAAGTATGGAATGTACAAAAATCTCAAATTACACTAAATAAATAAATAAGTGGCAAATTAAATTGGGATAATGTTTTTTCTCTTTGTTACTTTGTTACAGAATAGAATTTAAATTTTAGTTATGCATTTTACCTGTCAGCCAGTGACTCTAAACATTACTAAAGTTTTAGAAGTAGCCAGACCATTTCCTGAAAATTCAAAATAGTAAGTGAAGTTACTATATAAAGCAAGAGATATTTTTACCTCTGTTTTTAACTTTGTAAAGAATGTGGTTAAACTTCAGGGAGGTTGTATAGAAAGCCTCCTTCAGACTGTCCATAAGTATTTTGGAACAAGCAGATTAGCAAATATCTCTCACTGTCTTATAATGAGGCTATAAGAAAGTGCAAGGACATTTGAAATAGAAGAGATAGGACAGAACTGTACTCAGCTATTACATTTGAGCTCAAATTAAAAAAGAAATTGTTCAAGTACAATAGTGAATCATATATGTTTCTGATAATGAAGTTTCTGCTTAGGGTTATTCATCATATGCTTAAGGATACATATAATCAAAATGATGAAGAAAGCAGATTTTCACTAAAGTATATGGAAATGTAATATCCCCCAAATCCTGTATTATATATTTCCAGCTCTATATTTTCCTAAGACATTTTCAGTACATACACTGCCTGGAGACAATAATTTCTCATAGACTAAAGCATTCTTGTAAGATTACATGACACTGACAGACCATGATGTAGACCTTAATACATATGACAATTGGAGCATTCTGGTTTTAAAAGTTTAGTTACTCTGAAGTGTTGGCTGTCTAAAAAGAAATATGCAGATATTTCTCTCTCCCTCACAAACACGTTCCTCAAATGCTCACTTGTTCCTTTCTTGAAAAAAGTCTCATCTTCATTACAAGTCTTCACACAAAAGTCTCCTTAATCATTTTTTTACACTAGTATCACTGCTTTTGCTTCTGTGGTCTTAGATTTGCTTCTGTATTTTGTAGGATAGTATGATAGTTTCAGATTAACATTGACTATTTTTTGGAAGAACATGAAGTATGTGTACCTTCTCAGCAGGGCAGAGGGTTTCTGCGGTGACATCCTTATTATTGGAGGTTTTCAAGACCTGGCTAGTCAAAACAACTCCGGCCTGCTCTAGTGCTGGGGATAGTCCTCTGACTGGAAAGCTATACTAGGTATTCTCCAGCTGCCCCATTTATCTACCACTTCAATGCCTGTTATCTCTTTTAGTTTTGGCTTTTATCACTGTTCCTTAGATCAAGTCCCTAATGGTATATTTATCTGCCTCTAATTTAACCAAGTAATTCAGCTGGCTAATCTCTATGAGCTCCTTACTGGTAGAGAGACAGGCCCTACCACAGGGGAGTGCATTGAGCTAGATTTTGGATGTTGTGCTGAATCTTCTCAACTTTGCATCCTCTTGTTGACTATAAACTGTAAGAATATTACACACATGAACTAGCTAAAGTATATGTTTAAACTTCATTGTTAATATTTCCCATATCATCAAGTACATTGCGTGTAATCATTCAACACTGCTTGCCATTATATTCCTTCATATAGGAACCAGAAACCTACCACAAATGTGGTAAGGTTATTACATCATCATACAACCATGGGGCTGGGAATCAGAGTGACATAAGGAAAATCATCTATGAGGAACAATATTCCCCATGTCTGATTCCCCTTGAGTCTGATCTTAGAATAGAAGCATTGTTTTTATTTAATTTTAATTTTATTTTACATTATTGTTTTGGTTTGATTTAGTTTGGTTTAAAACTACATCTTGAAGTCCTTTATGATCTTGTCCATGACATGTCCACAAAAAATCAAGTGCAGCCCCTACTGGTTTGGCCAGATAAAAGAAGTTATGGATATTGGTTTATCTGACAACATTTTATTATTATTATTATTATTATTATTTTCCTTTTTCTTTTTCTTCTTTTATTGATTTATTTATTTTTACTAGTAACAGTGATTGCTTATCAGAGCTCAAGCTTTATGGCAACTGAAGAGTCACAACTCATTGCATAAAATTTGAGTGATAGTGAAGATGTTGACAGAAAAGCTGACCAGAAGTTATCTGCAACAGTTACAAGAACTTAGAACCTAAGGAAGAGTTATGAAAATGAATAAAAAGTTTTTTTTCACTGGTAAATATATTTATCCAAGTATTTGTTACTACTTCGGTGTCTGGAGAAAAACTGAAAAGTCTTCCAGTTATAAAATTTTGTACATGCCTGACTGCCAGGTGTGGTGACTATGGCATAAAACCCATCCATAGATGGTTTTTCATAAGTTCTCATAAAGCCCAAAGACAGCACTTTTCCAGATGATGGTGCTTATGCCCTACAGGAGGCATCCATCATACCATAATAAGCTCTTCCTGCCTGATTTATTTCTTATTCGTCTGGCAATTCATTCAATGTAAACTTCCAGACCTTAGTAAGCAAGTTATTATCTTTTAGCCTGTCATGGTATATTTGTCTCACTGCCCTGGACAATTAGTTGATTTGGACAGTATTCAGGCTAGTGGCCTTAAGCACCAAAGATAATATGTCTTCTGAATATACTGTCTGTTCCTTTAAGGGTAACCTCAGAAGTCTATCAGAATTAACATTTTATGCTAATGGCTTTCTTTATGTTATCTACAAATCTCTCTCATATACTTCTTGGATTTTCTATACAAATCTGTAACGCAGAACCATCTTTACGAAGCATATATTAGTCTGTGCTGCAGCAAGCACTGCAGGTTCCCACCCACCCCAGAGCACATCCAGCAGAGAAGAATTCTTACAGCTGCAGGATAAATCATATTTCCCACAGAGCTGCCTCCGTGATACAGAACTTCTTTAAAATCATCAATGGGTGAATAACTTGCAGCCATGCTCTGAAAAAGCCCACAGTAACTGCAGTAACACGCAGCTTGCATTATAAAAATGCTGCATTTCAACCCTTCCCTCTGTTCCCAGGCCATTCCTAAATACTCCAGAGGAAAATGATGTGGGACACTAGTATGGTGCTGTTTCTCATTTAAGTGGCTCAATGTCTACAACAGACAATAAGTAATTTTCCAAAGGCAGCCAGAGAAAGAATCTGAATAATAATTCAGGTCTTTTGATTTCCTCATATTTAATCTCAATTACAAGATATTTTTCCCACAATTCTTTTTGTAAGAACTGTTACGACAGTCTCATGCCATTAGCGAGAATTTGTTCAGAATATATCCTTGAGTAGCAGAACTAATAAAACATGATTTCAGGTGGAATTATGTCATGAGTCACTTCAATTTCCTATCCTGACTTCTATATCCCCAGTTTTTGCAGCACCTCCCTTCTCTATCATTCTGCCTGCCCGCAATTCCTTAATATCTCCACGCTCCTGCATTGCACCTTGAGCATCAGCATGGTTAATAACATAACTTGGTTGCGATAAGTACATGTTGATGGGTCAGCTTACAAAAATATGGGAACTGGCTTGATAGAATACAAAAGCTAAACATCAATCTCCTTTTGCAACTTTTCCCTCATTGCAGTAATGTTGGGATGTGCAAAGAAAATGAAGTAAATGACTACAAATTTGCATCTTGCTGGTCTTCTCAGCTACCCATTTTCCCCAGGCTGAACATATTAAATCCTTGATTATTTGTCCATCTCCTGTGGATATATATATATATTTTCCTTCTCATGTAAAGTTCAAACAATTCATTATTATGAACTACATTACACTAAAAGTCAGACAAAGAACATATATATTCCTTAACTCTATTTCACTCATTTCCAATACTTTTGCCTTACAGAGTTTTAACAGGCAACTTCCAGGCAGCTTTCTGGTAAGCAAGGAGGAAATATGAAAGTGTGCAACTATTTCTATTTTTACCATTCTAGAATATGGCTTAATGTTAGTTTTTGATATATTTATTTTCAATTTTAGATTCATTTCTTGCCAAATTTCTATGAATTACACAGTTCAGTGCTGATCCTGAAATAGTTCAGACCCCCTGTTTTACACTAGTCCCAGTTCCTACCGCAGACCCTGTCACTTCTCTCTGAAGTTCTCACTTTATCAAATCAGTTTGGCTTTTGGCAGGTTTTAGCTGCTGCCAAACAGTCACTGAGAAGTACTTTCAAGTGTGGGGCTGATTAACTGAGAGCATTCAGAAAAGCAATTTATGCAAGTTGGAGAGTCCTTGTTATGCCAATGTCAGGACTTATAAATCTCTTATTTTGCAGTGAAAGACGAACTAAAGGTGAAAAAAAATAGACAAAAGTCAAGGAAAATCTGAGGTTCTTGCATTCAAGCTGTTTTGTAGAGAAGAGCTAGAAGCACCAGTTAAAATATGTACTTCACAAAGGGAAAGCCACCTGGAGCTCAAAGAAAAATCCTACTAGACTTGAGGTCAGCACTAGGAAGCAAACAGTAAGAAAGAGGGGATAAGGAATGAATGAAGATAACAAGCAGGATCTGACATGTGGTGCAGGAACTTTTTATGTAAAGAAAGAAACAAATTTGCCTGAAAAATCTGCTGGCCTTCTATGACAGGGTTACAGCATTGGTGGTTAGGGGAAGAGTAATAGACATCATCTACCTGGAATTGTTAAAAAAATTCAACACTGTCTCCCATGATATCCTTGTCTTTAAATTTGGAGAGACATATATTTGACAGAAGGACCTCTTGGTGGGTAAGGAATTGGCTGGACGCTCACATTCAAAGAGTTGCTGCCAACTGCTTAATGTCCAAGTGGAGATCAGTAATGAGTGGTGTTCCTCAGGGGTCAGTGCTGGGATCATTGTTATTTAACATCTTTGTTGGTGACATACACAGTGAAACTTAGTGCACCCTCAGCAAGGTTGCTGATGACATCAAGCTGAGTGGTGCAGTCAACATTCTGGAGGGAAGGGATACCAACCAGAGGGACCTGGACAGGATTGAGAGGTAGACCTGTGAGAACCTCCTGAGGTTCAATAAGGCCAAGTGCAAGGTCCTGCAACTCTGTTGGGGCAATCCCAAGCCCAAATATAGGCTGGGTGGGGAATGGATTGAGAGCAGCCCTGAGGAGAAGGACCTGAGGGTGACAGTTGACAAGAAATTCAACATAAGCCTGCAACGCATGCTTGTAGCCCAGAAAGCCAAACATACCCAGGGCTACATCAAAAGCAGCATTTCCAGCAGGGCAAGGGAGGGGATTCTTCCCCTCTGCTCTGCTCTCATGAGACCCCACCTGGAGCCCTTCATTCAGCTCTAGGGCGACCAGCAAAAGAAGGGCATGGACGTATTAGAGCAAGTCCAGAGGAGGGCCACAAAGATGATCAAGGGGCTGGAGCACCTCTCTTGTGAAGACAGGCTGAGAGAGCTGGAGATATTCATCCTGGAGAAGAGGAGGCTCCAGGGTGACCTCATAGCAGCTTTCCAGTACATAAAGGAAGCCTACAGAAAAGCTGGAGAGGGTTTCTCTCAGGGATTGTACTGATAGGACAAGGGGGGTGGCTTTAATCTAAAAGAGCGGAGATTTAGATTAGATATAAGAAAGAAATTCTTCACTCAGAAAGTGGTGAGGCACTGGAACAGGTTGCCTAGAGAGGCTGTGGATATCTCATCCCTGGAGGTGTTTAAGGTCAGGTTGGATGGGGCTTTGAGAAAACTGATTTAGTGGGAGGTGCCCCAGCCCAAGACAGAGGTATAGGAATTAGATTATCTTTAAGGTCCCTTCCAACCCAAACCATTCTATGATTCCATGATTCAAGGTTCTATTAGAAAAAATTAACGCATCCACTAAATTTGAGAAGGTGTTGTTAAGAATTGTCAAGGGAAAAGAAGAAAGTCATAAAAGTTAAGCAAAGACAAGGTGTAGAAGCATTTTAAACGAACACAAGCAAATGAATTGCTGTGAGGAAGAACAAACATAAACTTTCTTTTTTGTCTCTCCTCTCTTATCCCAAATGGAAGCAAGCATATTATGGCAGCAGAGAGCAAAGCTAAGGGACTCTAAGCAAGCTTTTTTGCTTCAGGCTCAGTGCTGTACTGACTAAGTTTACAAGGCTTCCAGCTCAGAGCAAGTTCCTAACTACCTGAAAAATACAGGTTAGAGAAAGCTGTGTGCAAAGGAATTGCTGTGGAGACGAGGGGCGTATGTCAAAGCACTTGGCAAGGGGTACTTGCCCAATCTGAAGAAGTGAATATGAGAATGGGAAAGGTTATGAAGTGCTCAGTTAAAAAAAGTATTGCAAAGGTAATAGAATAGCTCATCACAAACCTCGCTCTCATCTGATATTAACCCAATGAGTGTGAGATAATCTATCTCTAAAAACATTTAGTCAACAACAGTGATTCTATATTGACAGAATCACAGAATAAAAGCATGGTTGAGGTTGGAAGGCACCTCTGGGTCCATCTGGTCTCACCCCTGCTCCAGCAAAGACACCCAGAACAGGCTGCCAAGAACCTCATCCAGGTGGCTGGTGGAGATCTCCAAGGAGGAGATTCCTCAGCTTCTCTGGGCAACCCATGACAGTGCTCAGAATGCCTTGGAAATGTAAAAAAGATAATATTAAAAGTAAATACATACTTGCACGTGTATAAATTAAAAACAGATGAAAAGAAAAAGTGGTACCTAAGGATAAACTCCTAAACAAATTGGAGGTTATACATATGATGATCAGGGACTTGCTTTGAACATACAATCTAGCAACCCAGTATCTTTAACCACACAGACCCAGAAACATTATGTCATTTAACATTTCAGAATATGTTAGCACTCTGCTGCATACACAGAAACTAATCACCTGATGAACCTCAGGAATATTTTTAAAAGTTGTGAAAAAAATCTTTCACTCTGATTAAGTCTGTGTTGCAGTAGCCAGAGCTTTTCAGTCTCATGATAACATGGCTTCTGATAGATTCCCTCTTCCTGGTAACTAATCTTATGCATTTGCTTCTGAATTTCTTCCTGTGTATTTTTTTATTTTATTTTATTTTATTTTATTTTATTTTATTTTATTTTATT
>CM021697.1:195728084-195758046 GCA_011074415.1 Stictonetta naevosa | reverse complement strand
AGGATCAGGTTCATTCAAGGAGGTTATGAACATTTTTAGCAGTGGAAACAGTAGTCCCTCAGGAGAATGAGAAATGGCAGAGCTCTTGAGAAATGTTTGCTTTTTGTAACCATTTCGTACAGGTTTGTGCAATAATGTGTTATAATACAAAAAAAAAAGGTCTTTGCCCTGAGAAGGTGTGAGCCATCTGTGTTTCCTGTTTGACTTCTGGAAATTTCATATCCCATCTCACAGATCATTGCTCTGTAGAGCAGGTTGATCTGAACTGTCTCTTCCAACAGCAGCTATGAGGGACAAGCGTACACGTGGTGACCTTCAGCTGTGCTTCACTCATTATTTCTTCTCTTCCATTTTTTGCTTACTGCTTGCTAAAGTCCCTGTTGTCATATGGATGCTCCAGATTGCAGCTTTAGAGGAAAGTTTGTGTATTTGGTGGAAAATAAGAGGTGAAAATATTAGTGCTGTCATTGCTCAGAATTGCCATTTTTTTTTTCATTTTTTATTTTTCATTTTTCATTTTGGTGGAAGCATTGTAGGATAAATTATTTTGATGAAGAGAAAGTTTTGCATGTTGTCACATTATGTGAGAATTTACTTCTGTTGCTTACAAAATTGGATTTTAGTATCAGTGCTGTAGTATATGACAACTCTGTGGGTCTCACATTATATGATCCCTTTTCCATCTGAGAGTCAAATAATGTCCGTCTTTAGATAAGTGGTCAAACAGAGAATTAATCAGGGTTATATTAACACTGCGGTGAGAATTATTGTGAAATGTTCTTGTCACTCACCATATAAACTGTGGATTTTATTTCAGCTGTGTATTTGAAATATTGCAATATATTCAGAGTGAAGGACTGGTGCTTGAGGATGAAAAAAAAAAAAGACTAAAGTTCATTGCTTTCTTAGCACCTCCCTGTGGGATCATCTCATACAGTCTTGAGAGCTGGCTTGCAGACTTGGAATAAATGAACAGAAATAATAGTAGTCATGGCTAATATATAGCTGTTATTTGTCCTAGGATCTCAAAGAATTTTTCAAAGAAAAGCAAACATCCTTATTTCCATGGTCTGCCCTGAACTGTGCTTTTCAAAGGTGATAGTACTTGACTTGAAAATATGGGTAACAGTCTCATACTTTATTAATAGGCACTCCTATTACTAAAAATTTTACACTGATCACTAAAACTTTGTCAACTGATAGACCTGGAAATTCGTTAAATGCTATTTGTTTTTAATGGGCATCATTATCAAGATAAAATATTAATGTAAGTAATAGCTGATTTTTTTAAAAATTGAAACTTAATTTATTTATTAGTAATTTTGTATTCAGATGTAACTTCTTGGTATGACTAAAATAAGCATTTCAGGCTTCACAATAATTTTAGTGTATGGTTTTAGTAATGTGTAAGAAGAAAGAACTTGAATGCCATTACTGTATCTGTGGTAAACATCAATAAAATGGGAAACCACTTCAGAGATCTTTAAATGCCTTATTTCTCCTAATTGAAAAATAGAGATTAGTGGCTTATCTACTTACTCCGGAAGATGAAGGAAATCTTTTGTAAAATGGTGAGATATACCAGAGACAGCTTGATCCATAATCCTATAGAGTGTATTTAAAAGAAAGTTTTCTAATATTGTAGGAAAATAAATAAAATAATATCTTAACAGAAAGAGAATAAAACCTATACGGTAAGTCTTTAGTATTAATAAATGTACCACTTCAGAGAATATCTTCTGGGGACCTGCTGACAGTTTTCACATGAGATAATTGCAGATCAAAATGTATTATGCCATTAATTTCAGCAGAGGGATTTTCTGTTTATTGATGCAGCTAGCAACATAGTCATAACAGAAGATTAGAACAGAAGATTATATGAGATTTCTCACTTTAAGTTTCTATTTTTTTTTTTTTTTAATGCTGGTTGGTCTTGAATTTCTCCATGACACACATCTCTGCTCTCGGGTACGGTCCTTTCTAAAAACCAGGGAGCATGCAGGGAAATCCCTGCTTTAGGCCGACAGCAGGGGATTTGCCAATCCTGTGCTTATTATCCTATGTCCTGCCTTTAGTCCTGACTTTAGACACGGAAAAAGAATCAAATCTGACGTGAATGCAGAAGATCTAGAAGTGAAGCCAAACATGTGGTCCATGCAGATGTGGATGCAGTCAGGATTGGAATAGGATGCCTGACTGAAAGCTCTGGTTGTGATTTATGGAAGTGCTGATCTTTCACAACTGCTGCTGAAGTCAGTGGGAGCGCTGCCATGAATGTATAAAGTGACAAACAGAGTGGAATATCCTAAAAACAACCTGAATCTAGTTAAAGATAAAATTGGCACTCTTAATCCTAGTGGGGGATTTTTTTTTTGCTTTTTTTTTGTGCCACCACTCAAAGATGCACTGTAGGAATATTTTCATTACTGTTTGCATTGCATTTTGCAACTGTGGTAGTGAACACTACTGGGGAAGAAGCTGCTGCTTTTATCCTGTAAGCTAGTTTGAATAATATGAAGTAAACAAGCTGCACAACACTTTTTTCTTTTTTTTCTTTTTTTTTCTTTTATTTTCTTTTTTTCTTTTTTTTTTATGTGCTGTGTCTGAAGTACAGATATTTTTCCAACTGTTCTGAATGATTTGAAATGGGGTTGTAGGAAGAGAGATGTATGACTTTAGTTTCTGAGGAGCTCATTTTACTGTTTCTTTACAGTACACTTTACTGTACTGTCAGTGGAGCCACAGGATTTTGAAATGCATCCCTGACAACATTATAAATATTTTTTTTTCCATAGGCCTGATGTCAGCCTGCTAAGTGTTAATGACATATCTGAAATTAAATTCATATTAAAATGTTACACTCCCTAATGAGATGTTGCACCCAACTGAATAAAATCTAGCTGTGTGAAGATACTCCTGATGACGTTCACAACCAGATGTTCACCTGGTTTTGCTTTGCTTTTCATTTGCTCCCGGAAGATGCCCCAAAGTTCCCTGGTGATCAGGAAAATCTTAAAACAGTTTTATTACAATAGACATGTATGGGGAAATATGCAAAACATGGCAACATTTGCAGTCTTTTGTTCATATTCAGCTGTGTATTTGTATCTGTTAAGAGAATAAGTGACCAAAAATATACTTGCAAGTGTTGCACTTGTAACCCATCAGCTTCTTTGTTTTTATTTCTGAGGCTCAATGAAAGGGAGTGAAAACTTTGATCTGCATCTGTGAGATGATCTAATCAATGCTAGAGGAAGAAAGCTATAAATGTGGAAGATAAAGACACCCATGTAGATTCAGCTGGTGGCTGGCACATGAACAAAGCTTATATGTGTACTGAGTGTGTCTCAGCATATGTATCATTCTTGATACAAAATGAGTTTCTTCAATGACTTGATGAATTGACAGCTTTTCACTCTTAAGTTAGAGTAAGATTATGATAAGGTACTAAAGCTCTTTTGGGACTGTAGTGTTTTGGAAGAGAATGGAGGTGTTTTCCTTCTCAAGCTCTGAAGTTTTCAGCTGACTGAATGCTGACGTCTCCATATGCCTTTTTTTTTTTTTTTTTTTTTTTACCAGTGGAGAAACATAGCACTATTCTGATAAGCTTCATCTAAAGCACATCTGAAAAAGCCAGCCAGATTTCACCCTGGAAAAATCTGCTTTTCCCCACTGATGATAAAAGGAATATCTGATGACTATTATAGGCAGACACACCTACCTTTCAGATGTGCACAGTTAAGCAGGATGAATCTCTCTGCAGGTGACACACCTCACACAATAGGAAAATGAGGAATGTTTGTCTAAAGGTTAAAATGTTTTAAATAGTAATGCTTTCATGAGCCTCAAGTATATTTAATATTATTAGAGTGTTTTCTATACATGAAGCTCTTTTCTGTCTGTGATGTTTTCTGGAAATTGTAGTTTATAATTATTTTTGAGAACTTGCAGACATGGGCCTGAGATTTAAATCTGTGTAGAGTTTTCTGAATAATACTGAAGTTAAAGCAGCTTTTGTTTTTACCCTGCTATTGAAATAGTTAAACTGGTACTCCAGAACTATGGAGAGGTTGAAAAATAGTATTACCTCAGTGTCTGTCTCATTTTGATACAAGGAAAGGCAGATGACTCTGAAAATTTGGCACAGGCTCACTGAAATTGCTCTGACTAAACCACAGAAAAATAGAGGCTGATATATTTTTTACAAAACAATACTGAAAGTTTATTTTGATTAAAACCAGGGGAGGTAAAAAGGATGGAAAATGCAAGACACTTGTGTTGGTGTTTTAAATTAGCTCTTTCAAAATGGGATAAGGAAGGGGAGAGAATGAAAATTTGAGCTACAAGGAAGAGTAAATAACCAAAACATCACTGTTAAGGCTGGATGAGTTCTTTGGAAATTCCACCCATACAGATCTGGCTGTATTCATTTTAAGTTAAATTTGCCCTTTTTCAGGGCACCTGGAGGAAATTTTGCACTGAGAAATCTTGCATTAGGTTGTCAGATTCAGTTGCATGAGCTGACTTAGTTTGCTGGAAGAATCTGCTCTTATTTATTTGTAACACTATATCACATGAGGTGAGAGAATTGCCTTTCTACACTGCACATACTGCTAAAACTACAGAAGTAAATTTTAATCTTACACATACATAACAGAATTTATCAACATTCATCAGTATCTTGCTTTTTGAAATAATTTGAAGAATCCTTTTGATTTTGTTCAGCATTTTTACTAACCAATTAATGCTGATGTTGATTTCTGAAGTTACCAGCCATTAGACTTCAGTTCCACCCTTAGATTTCAGTTTTTTTTTTTTTTTTTTTAAAAGATCTTTTTATTGTACATATGAATAACAAGTTATATTCAACATTATGTTTAGCAAAACAGTAAAAAATCCTAGATTTAGGGTGCTTGTCAGAACTCTAGTGTTTGCTTTTTGATGTTGTCTGTATATCTTTGGGGCCACCTGCTCTTTGACGACTTCTGCAGGCTCTTACATAGAGGGGATGTCTTGAACACAAGAGGAGCCAGGCACTGGCCTGTAGGTCTGTATGAACCAGAAGAAGAATGGTCCTCACAAATCAGATATGACCACTTAGGTTTCATGTCAGAAGGCAGGAGTATGGGCTGGGTGATTTGACTGCAGGGTAGGCATTTATCCCCTGGGAAAAGAGAAGCTTGGTTTCATTAATGCACCATGAAAGGGGGTGGGGATTCAGAGGGGCTTTGTTAGCAGTGAAGGACTAGACAGCCAAATGCTTTGCTAGATGTTTTTGAGGAGAAGGGAGAGAAGACACTAAGGGACATGGTTTAGTGATGGTAGTGATGGTACTCAGTAGGTCAGGCTGATGGTTGGACTTGTTGATCTCTAAGATCTTTTCCAACCTAGGTAATTCTATGATTCTATTATTATTATTATTATTATTATTATTATTATCTCTTTCATAGCTTTCAGGATATCTCAGAGTATTTAAAATCTCTGAGACTAACCAACAGAACTGTAAACAACTGAGAGATTAAATATCCCTGGTTTGCACTTCTAATTTTTTTTTTTTACAAGTTTATTCATATAACTTATTGCATGCCCTGTATGACATTAACAATTTCCAGATGCTTCAAAGGATGACATTGAGATTGTATTTTAGGAGAACATAAGCTAAGTTTTATCTATGCATTTCTGATCATTATTAGATTCTTAAGAACCCAAAATATGATTTCTCAGTGCTTCCATAAGTGATTTTAATACATTTTGAGAGATATTGTAATTACATAGAAATTGTCAAAGGCCTCCTGATAGAAAGTTTAGAACAAACAACTCTAAAATGCTTCCTCTTATAGAGGAGGATGAGGATTTTGACAGTTCCAGTTAAAAAGGGACTTTTCCATAGTTTCTAACTTTTCTGAAAGCTACCTGCTAAATCTAAGAGATAAAAAGGAAGAGCTTCCAGGGTGGGAACTTCTTATAATGATTTCTCTTATAGTGAATGAGAGATATAGGCCATTCTAGAGCATGATATATCTCAGCCAAAAATACGCATCAAAACCAGAAGTGTTTAAAGGCACCTATTTCTTTTCAATGGCTATAAAGGGAATATAGGGCAACTAGCTGAAAAGTAGCTTTCTACAGTGTACTGGTCTATATTTATATGAGAGGAATCCTAGCTCCAGTGAGTGTAAAAACTCTCTTTGTGTTGCCCCTGTGGATTTAGCTTTTAACTCTGTGCTTTCAGCCATAATTTGCTACATTTGAAGCCCGGGCAAAAAGATAAATAAATTCATCAGAGTTCTTAAATCCACAAATTTTCTGTTTAGAGATGTTCACATGCAAGTTGTAACTTACTAAGATCTCAGGAATCTATTAGAGGGTTTCAGCTAAAGAAAATCTGATGAGGAAGACAATTCGTGGGATTCTCCAACGTAGTTTCAAACTTGGTAACCTTACTGCAGTCACAAAAAATGTTGACCATGGCCATTATTGCATCAGAAGTGTTGAGATATTCATATTCTTAGCTGGGGAATATGCCTGTACTTAAGACAGTGCTACTGTACCCCTTTGGCCAGGTGAAGGCCTGTCCAGAAGAACTATTTTTTTTTTTTTTTTTTTTTTTTTCAATTCAGTGTTATTCTGTCTGTCATTAAGCTAAATATAAAATATCAAATAGTTGCTTTTAGTTGTTATTAAAATAATATATATATGTATATAAAATTTAATCAGTGACAAATAGATCTGAAAGGCCAAATATCTGAAGGCCTTCCAATGAACTTCAAGTTACTTTGTCACAAAACTACATGGGGTTCATGAATAAACCAAAGCAACACATTTAGCAATTTATAAGTTTGGATATGAACTTTAAAGGCAAGATTAATACGTACTGCAAAGTAACTTTCCTCATGATGACACAGATATGCATTGAACTAGAACACAGTAATAGTTTTTATTGAATGTGTAAAGTGACTAACATTTAGCTTCCTTATAGAAGGCGTGAAAAGGTCAGGAAGCTTTATTGATGGTACTTAAAGGAGAAGCTTGCTTTCTGCAATGCAAAATTTTAGTTTATTTAGACAGAGGAAGCCCATTTAAACAAAGCAAGTCCTGTTCCATAGGACAATTAACATCACTATCGCTTATAATTTACCTAATACCTGAGCTTCATTTACTACATGTTACTGATTTGAATTTTATGAGTGATACATTCATACAGGTTTCCAGAAAGCAAGAAACACATTTATATGTGTATCATTTATTAAGCACTTATTCTTACTGTCTTAAACTTGTCTTGGAAATAAAAAGCTTATGTAAGTTTAACATTTTAGTCTGAAGATTTAGCATCCTAGGGAACTTCATTTTATGGTTCATTATAGCCTCAGTATGAATGTATGCCATTAAGACCACCTGACAATTAACTTTCAACTGTTGTTCTTTAAAAGACAGATGCTCTTTAGTGAAAAGAGTCATGAGCACTACAAACATCTGATCTATTGGCCATTACTAATTATTATTAATACAGCTAATAGCAATGGTCATGTTTGGAGTGATTTTCAATGGAAGTATTTAATGATTCATGAAATGTTTGTCTCCAGCAGCCTTTGTGAAGCAAATATTTTAAAAGATGGATGGCTAAATGATGATACACATAAGTCAAGGGACTTGATTATGGTCATAAAATGTGGCGTATGGAGAAATGGAAATCAGGAAAGAAAAGCGATTAAAACACTTGTCATTAAAAGACTAGCAGTCTGGATATCGTTATTGGTGTGAATTTGGATGCTTAACATCACTGTTTCTGCTTTCTTGCGGCAAAGTGGAAAAAATATTTTTCCCCCATTATTAACTCATTATTACATGGGTCAGGGTTCTGTTATTGTATTTTAAATAACTGGATAACACTGGATAACAATACTTCCAATGTAAACACCTGATCTCCTAAATTTAATATAAAACAGCACTACCTCTTCCATGTGCAGAACATGTAAGGAATCTGCCCTTTCCTCCAGGGTTTTTGATTTTGTACCAGCATCACTGGCTTCTGATCTTCTGGTGTCATCAACCAACAATAAGCATTGTCTCTCTGAGTTTTCTGTTTTAACTGCTCCCTCACCACAGTCATCAACACTCCTTGGTGCTTGCTGGGTTCACCAGCTCTGGCTTGGCAAGGGCCTCCCTAGCTGCCAAATCTTTCCCCAGCAAAGATCCCCCAAAACGGGCTGTCCTCCAGATGTTCCAGGACAGCAAGAAAAATAAATGCTTTAAAAAATGTTGATTTTTGATAATTTTATTTCTATCCCCATGTACAAAGAAGGTTAAGAGCTTTAACAATACTGAATTCTGAAGCTGAATCAGGGAAAGACAAATAAATACCCATTTTCATTTTAGAGTATGTTTGCTCTAATTAGCTTCTTATGTACCATGAATATTGGTCATTACAGATGGGACTTTGGTATTACAGATTTTCATTTTAAATTGTAAATAAGATTTTTCACATTGTCCTAAGAGTCTTATCAAGTGTCACTGTTAGATCAAAACCTTCTTTTACTGAAGAAATATTTTGAGAATCTATTTTGGCCTACTGAACAACTTAACACTTTATATTCCATAAAGTGTATAATTTTACTCAAGTTTTATTTGATTATATATATATTTGGCTAAATAAATAAATGAAGCTCAATTTGGAATTGCTTGTACATGAGATGTTAGGCTGCTCAAGGTACTGGACACAAGCAGTACACTTGAACCAGAAAAGGGAACGAGACAGCTTATTAATTGATACTGAATGTGCATTTGGGACTCTGAATATAATATGAAATAATTATGTTGCTGAGAACTATTGCTAGTTCAAAGACAATTTTTTTTTTTTTTGGGGGGGGGGGGGTGTCTTTTTTTGTTTTGCTACCTAGAATGCAAGAAGCAGTTTAGCTGAATTAGTAATCCTATGTCCTGAAACAGCTTTATGGGATCTAATTTATTTGGGTGAGATATCACACCAGTATCCTCATTGCTGAGTATATTCAGAAAAGAGCTAAGATACCTTTGTCTGGCACTGTGTTGTAATATGTAGACAGATGCCAGGGGACAGATTACTCTTCTCCTGTCTTCTCTGCACATACTTCAGAGTCAGTGACTATTAAAACTGCTTAGGGTCTCATTTGAAGCATTCAGGGCCTTTAAAGATCAGACCCTCACAACTCTACTTTTTTGCACACTTTATGCTGATAAGGTAGGATAAAGTTCAGAACAAGTCCAGACTCCTCCACATAGCTGAGATTAAATTTATGCATTTTCACTGAATCCTGCATCTTCTCTTTATAACCAAATGTGACATTTAAAAATGTCTGGCAACGTAAAAACTTCCCCACTCTCCTGCATATCTGAGTGAAATTAAAAGCTGGCCTGGGTTATTACTGAAGTTTTCAGCACTAATTTTCCAAGGACTTTTGGGGTGCTTTTGTCATCATATAATTTCCTTATTTTCCTTTTTGCTTCCAGACTGTCTCCTGATCACATTGACTGACTTGAAAGCACTTAGCACATTCTTGGTGTAAGGGTTAAAATATCCCTAAGCCAGATTCCCTGTCATTAAATACATTGCCACTTTTTTTTTTTTTTTTTTGTCTGTGTATTTCTCTTCAAGATTTTTTTTTTTTCTCCACTTAAAGCAGAATTTGTTTACAATCTGTAGAAAAAAATACAGCAGTCCAAGTTTTATATATAGATTGAGGTGACTGCTTTAGAAGCCACATACAAATTTATAATTGAAATACATTAGCTCACTATTGTCTGCACTACTGTTGCTTTCCTGTTGTTGTAGACTCATATCCAATATGGAAATATGGACTTTTGCCTGTTCTTGTTTCAAAAAGTTGTGTGATAAGGCTAAAATGCATCTTCATTTTTAATATCAGCAGGAAATATGTATTTTTATATCAGATAATTTATTCAAGATACAGAAAAAAAATATTCATTAGATGAGCTTGTTCTCAAATCTACACTGCTAGAAAGGGTGGGTTTCTAATTCCTAGTATGCACAGATTAATGCACAGTTTCATTGATTTCTGGGGAAATAAGGTTGCTGATGCCATGTAAGAATCTGACCTACCCAGGTGTGTTATGACATTTAGAAAGAAACAAATACTCACAAGGCTCTTTAGGATGCTTTGACAGAAAATTCAAAATCCTTATCTGAGTCTCCAGGACAGATAGGTAAAATAGCAACCACTTCCCTGTCTTGGAACCAAATAGAGATTATGTTAAGATTTCCTGAACAACAATCTCCTAAATATACTAACAGACATATGAGACTACAATAAAAATAAAAACAACAAACAGACAAACAAACAAAAAAACACCACCAACAACAAAACCTTCCAGAAAATAACAATTTGAGTATCACAGTAATGTATCACATTTAGTACACTAAATGTGTACACAAAGTAAAGTATCACAAAAATCACAATATCACAGTAATGACCAACTATTACTCAATACATAGCATAAATAAATATATTTTACAAGAGATTTAGGGAGGGACAATTCCAATATGACACTTCAATGAAAAAGAAATAGGATTGGCAATGCAATGTCAGCCTCAAGCAAAATTTGTGACCATGTTGACTTTGGCATAAGATCAGCTACTGATTTCAGTGGAGACTAGAACAAATACATTATTTTAGTTAACTTGACTGATATATTAAGTCATCTTTTGTTTGTATTACTTTTTCTCAACATTTTTTGCAGCCACTTTGCAGTGCTGAAAGCCATTATGACTTTTGCTATCAAGTATGTTGCTAATGAAATTAATATATGAGCATTTACAGAATTCCTTGTACACAAACTAGAGTGCACAAGTTGTTCATGTCAATCTGCTACTTTTGAAAAAGAAAATACAAGAAATTCTGCTCTATGTACTTTATCACAATTCATGGCCTCAGGCAAAGCTGAGAATAAAAGAAGTGAGTTGAAGTGTTTATACCTCAGGGAGGGAACACTAGGTTAGTAGACCAGATGGGTGAGAACTCTCATGTCTGGGTTCCTAGTGAGAGATTTGGATAAATAAAATAAAATGAAATGAAATAAAAATAAAATAAAATAAATAAACTATTCTAACTATTCAGTTTCAGCTGTTGCAATGGATATGGGTTTTGTCTCATCTCAATCTATGCAGACCTGAGAGAAATGTGTTTTTCAACAATGCCATATATTTTTTTTCACATACCCTTAATCATGATCCTTAAGCCGAGGGATTCATAGTTCCTGACTACAGAATATAAAGAGAAATTATAGTGCTTTATTTTTCACATTTTTTTCTCTCTTACTTTATTCAAGGATAAGGCTTGGAAATTTGTGTTTCATTTTGTGTATGTACATTGGTATAAAGCAGAGTCTTGACTTTGCCTTGATACTTTGAGGGATCATTACAGTAGGTATAATAATAATAAACACTAAATACTAAAACACTACTAAACACTAAATACTACTAAACACTAAATACTAAAACAAAAAAGATCACTTGCATCTTGTGTCTGCTTAACCTTTGTCTCATCACTGCAGCAAGAATAGGCACCCATGCAGAAATTTTACTGTTAAATACTTTTTTTTTTTTTTTTTTTTTTTTAATCAGCATACATCCAGGGTGATTCTTTTCAGCTTGTAGTGGAGGGCTATAAAAACATACTAATGTTCACCTGACTACCCGTATGCAAGTTATTAATCATTGAGACTGGCATCACCTAGTATAGTAAAAGCTGCCTGATAAAAAGCACTCAGCAAGCTGATGACACACATTTTTTCTACTGGTAGGCAACTATATGTGATGTGAGTGGGGTTTTTGGTTTGTTTGTTTGTTTGATCCTTTTTTTTTTTTTTTTTTTTTTTGGCATGTAACACCCTACAGAGGCCACTGTTAAAAGAGAGAGAACAAGTTCAATAGTAAAAACAAAACAAAACAAAACAAACAAAAAACAAACAAAAAAACAGGCCTCTGAAAGCAAAGAGGCAGATAATAGCCTTGGGAAATATATGTAGATGTACTTCTGGGGAGAAAGAGAGCAGGAAAAAGAACTGTATTTTGTCTGAAAGCTTTGCAAGAAAAAGGATTTAAAGGAGTTATGGCTCAGAGCAACATGCTGACATTCAGAAACACAAAACTGAGATAGTTTGTGAAGAAAAATATCCTGAAAATGATTTTTAGCATTCCAATATCTAATGCTGGTCTTACTGATATAATTTTGGTGATTTCACTGGCATATTTACTAATGCATGGAGTTGTAACTGAGATGTCATTCAGGATTCAGCTCCAGAAATAATAACTTACCAAAAGACTTACTCTGACAGAATCAGTTGTTTTTCATTCCCACATTAAATTATTTGAGTCAACATAGGAGGAATTCAGGTGCCTAAACAGAGGTATGGACTGACATGTGAGGCGCTCTAATAGATATCCTGATGTATCTGAGGCATTCACATGGTAAAGCGGACAACAAATGAGATTTAGGGAAGACCCTTTATGCATCCTCTGAGTGACAGCTGGAAGGAAGAACATCTCAAATGCCATTGGACACCTGTGCTTACACAGAAAAATCAGAGAAGTCCCTAAATCACTTCCTTCTTCAAACCATACTCTCATAGGGAAAACATATCCTGACAGTGCTCTATGACATACTGGGAATGATTCTAGATGAGCAAATCAATTTCTGTCACTTAAATGGGGACATATTACATAGTCATAAATAGTAAGGACATGGTAAGATGGGAAAAAGTGATCAAGCAGAGACATTCAACAAAGCAATTTTCTCTTTCTGCAGAAGGAACCTTCAGCAGAGCTGGAATAGCACCTTTTGGCATGCTCTTCCAGAACCAAAACAGGAGTTGAAATATATTAGTCTAAAGAAATTATCATTGCCTTCTGCATTTCATTTACTAATTTTATTTTATTTCATAATAGATGGAGAGAAGGCATAGATTATTGCTTATAATTCAGACAAGGAATGGTGACTTAAATGTCATGACATCAACAGTTATTTTTCAAAGATGGGTCCAGAACTCTGGTAGCTTTTGTTTTCAGTTCTGAATAAGCTAAACCAGTGGTTATCCATGGCCCAGTGGTTACTATCTTCTCCATTTATATTCATATTCGTATTTATATTCTTTTTTTATTATTATTTTTTGCTGTGTTTTACATGAGCTATTTAGTTGATTTTGTTTCCTTGTATCATATCACAGCAAGCATAAACTGTATCTGTAGTTACTTGCATTTACAAAATTGTGTGTAGAAAATTGATGCCTAGTTAAAGATGAGTTGAAAATCTAGCCTCTAGATCAAATTTAAAATCAGTGATGCACCACATGAGAAGTATTGCTCTTAGAGTGTTTTTGTAGTTACTATTATGTGTCTTATGGGGCTTTTAATAGATTAATTTTCTTTCATCGTGTCTTTTTTTTTTTTTTTCTTTTTTTTTTTTTTTTAAATCATGTGTTATGGTTTTGGGCACAAAACAGATTTCATTACAGCCAGTATAGTTCAGCAGTTTTATTAACCTTCATTTTAGAATGTTTTGCTCAAAACCTGGTTTATGGATAAAGAGGAAGGACACTTCCAAGAATTGTCCAAGAATTTATTGTTTGCAAAGTAAAATCTTAACAGTCAAATTTAAGAATCTTTATTTTATTGTTTGCATGTTTGCATAGTAAAATCTTAACAGTCAAATCTAATAATCTATTTTTATTTTTATTTTTATTTTTTTTTAATTGAGATCTAAATCATGCAGGAAAATAAAAAACAATACAATTAAAACTATTATGCACATGATTCTTAGTTTCTGTCCCTTGTCCTGGTGTTATGCATGTCCTTCCCCTGCTCCTTTGAGTGCCAGGGCTGGTAGCCTTATTCTGGTGGTGGTTATTTGGGAGAGGGTTACTGCAAACTGTCATCACCTGTAGTTCTTCATCAAGAGGAATACAATGTTCATGTTGATTGTGTCTTTCTCCTCCTAGTACCCAGCTGGGGTCCATTTTTAGATGTTAACATGCTTTTACAAACATCTCTTTACTTGTCTACAGCTCTACATTACATCCAAATTTACGATGTATGGTACTTTTACATTATACACTATTTTATATATATACTAAGTCTCTTTGTTACAAACATATCTCCAGTTCTTCATTTCTTTAACTGGTCATGGGTGAATGGGAGTCACTAGTATAGCCCTGGGGTCTCCAGTGCCAGCCTGTGCTCCTTCTTTTATCATCCCCTCCCTGTACTTGTCTGCACTGTGCCCTGTGTTTCCTCTTTTCAAGGCCTTTGTTGTCTTACCTACCCGGCTTGTATTTCTCGGTACATCACTCTGTTAGAGTCATAAATATGTTACTCTACAGGGAATAATTGTATCTTACTACTGCCTGTATAAAACTATAGTTGTACTACACAAAGATAAATGGAAGTAACATAAATTACATATAGACACCTAGTCTACTAGAGAAGCTGCTGTCATCAAACTGACTAAAACAAAGCTCAGGCAGCTCAGAACAATTTCATTCAGAGCAAGCCTGACAGACCTCAATCCTGAGGCTTTGCAAACTCAACACAAAGCTCATGGCCTGCTACGAGCCATGGTACTAAAGGGCTATAGAGCTCCATGAACATCTTTTTTTCTATAGCTAATTTATACCGAAACATCTCCACTCCTAAAGAAATATGAACATTCTTTACCACCCAGGGCATAAACTTCCATGTTATATAAGGAAGAATAAAGGCCTAGTGAATAAATAAAAAATACAGGCTTTGATATTGTCCTATTATGCCTCTTCGCCCTCTATTTTTCTACACTTTTCTACCTTTATCCTTCCTTTCTCACCTTTGACTGCACTCCTAAATATCCCATGAGAAGTCTTGTGCAAGCGAAAAATAATTCTTCCAGCACTCCACAAGGTGTCCTACCCCTGTAGGCAGTGGTCCCTCCCAGTCTACAAGGTGATCTTCCATGGGCATATTGTACTGGGTCACCTCTGCCCATTGGGCTGAAGGTCTCCTAGGACAAGCCTGTAAGAAGCTGGTTTCAGGCTTCTGATGGGGTTACTGATATTAGAGATAATGTTTTATTCAAATAAACAAACATTTCCTGGTCTTATTTATTTATTTATTTATTTATCCAGATGAATAGCTTAACTGGTCCGTATGTATTGAGAAAGAAATGGAGGTGCTCCAGGGAAACCTCCAGGGTTTGAGCACGCTTTTAAAGCCAATTACCATGAGCCAGAGCAGCATAATTCACATACCTCAAGGCAATGTACAATTAATAAGAATGACATTAGTCTACAGTTGTATAATTACACATACCTGTAGTTGTCTTCAGCATTATTATTTTATCTGTTTGTCTTGTTGTATAGATATAAATGCTTAGGTGAGTCTCTCTTCTAGAGGTGAACTGAGATACTTGTTAATAAGACACAGGTTACTCAGCTGTTGAGTAGGTTGCTCGCAATTAACCAGTTGGATAAATGTAAAGCCATTAGGTGAGTGAATGTCAGAAGATAAAACAACAAGAGAAACAAAAACAGGTCATAAGAAAAATCAGTAAAGGAAATAAGTCAGTTTTGTTATCATATGTAGGCATTGGTGGATAATGTGCAATGGCACTTACCAGCATTAAGGTCATACCAACCAATATCAACCAGCATCACCCTTTTGTTCTTATTCTTAATCTGCAGCTAATAAGTAAAATGACAGGAGGATCTATTGTAGTTAGCATTAATTATATTATAGCTGACTCATTAAAAAGATGAAATAGCCATAACAAGATACACAATTAATGTTAAAAGACCTTAGTTTCTTCCCCTGAAAAAGTGTATTTTATAATCACTCAAGAGATCCAGAGAAACACAAAAAATAGGTTTAAATATCTTATTTGGGTTTATTTATGTTTGTGCTATTAAATAAGTGTAAGTCCCTGTGTATTTTAAAGTGTTGCCCTCTTAATTGCATCTGATTATGAGATGAAGCATGTTTTTTATCAAAATTTATTTTAGCCACACATAATCCAGGAGCTCCTCAACATTTATT
Source organism: Stictonetta naevosa (assembly GCA_011074415.1). Classification (NCBI taxonomy): domain Eukaryota; kingdom Metazoa; phylum Chordata; class Aves; order Anseriformes; family Anatidae; genus Stictonetta; species Stictonetta naevosa. Next base: position 195,741,992 of record CM021697.1, on the reverse strand, counting down.
ATAGAAATCAATTACACTAAAAATGATGTACCATGAAAATGTGGTTATAGGAAACATTGTGCTTGTAAAAGGGATAAATCACATGTTCACCAAACCTTCATTCCCTCACTATTTTTCATTGTTATTCTTTTTCACCCGTCTAAATCTCAGTGGACTGAAAGCTCTGAACCTTGACTTTCAGGGTTAGAAGTAGCATAAAACTTTTGACCCATCTAATCCTAATTTATTTATTTTTAATGTACTTATTTTGATTGTCATGCTAATCACCCATCAAAGAGCATTTCTTAGCTTTGAAAGCAAGCCTGTCCATTTTCTTCAGTTCAATAACCTGAAACTGCCAGAAGTGTACTGCTCATCTCACTGTGAATAAACTGAATTTCATTTGTCATTTCTGAGCTTACTGACGGTTTCTTTTGCCAGCAAAGTGCAATCTTTTGTGATAGAAGAAATGCCATGCATTTAACTGTATATTGGGATGTTTTGTTGTTTTGTTTTCAAGAGATGATTGATTATTGATGTACATCTCATGAATGAGGAGGAAAGTGGGTGGCCATTAATGACTCTAAGAAGAAAGAACAATATCTTATGCAGTACCTCTCACATGAATCCTGTTTATTAGTTCTGCCAAATGTATTCCTTTAACCTTAACTATTGATTAGAGTTCTATTTTGCTACGTGCCTAGAAGTACAGGAAAAAAAATGTGCCTTTTCATTAAGATTTCAGACTCCTTTCTTCAGCTCAACAGTTCTCAGCTTAGCCCACTGCAACATCCAATTAAATAAGATGGTGATCCAGCTGAAGAGGTTTTGTTTGTTTGTTAGTTATTTTTGTTGTTTGTTTTGTTTTGTCTTTTAAGTTAGAGTTGCTAGAAGTTTAGCAAAGATATATGCATGCACCTGTACAAATATACAACTGTTTTTCCCCAGTCAGAATTGGATTCTTTCAACTTCTTACATATGTCATACGTATGTCAGGATTTGAAGTACATTCCAATTTTAAAGGAGAGCCTTTGGCAACATCTTGGGTGACAAGCTGATGCCTTAAGTTGGTATCATTGATTAAACATAGTTATCTACCATCTGTTTGGTTCTCAATGACCAAATAATGTCAGCTTCATTTGTGTTTGTCTCAATAATAGATTAAACAAACAAACAAAACAACAAAAATAACAAAAACAACATAAAAAAAAGAAAAAAAAAAAACAACACCATCACCAACAGAGAGCTAGACAGAAAGAAGAGAGAGATAAAAGCTCTCTGGAGGGCTCACTTGAGTATTTGTGTGTGGATAAGGCTATGTTATCACCTAAATGACCAGGAAAAGGAGAGAATAAAACCACCCTAATTTTTCTTTTTGTAATATAATGTTACAGGTACTCTGCAGAGACATTCAAATAGGAATGAATGCAACAAGGCTGTTGAAGAATGAGGTGAATAAAGTGCCTTCACTTTTAAAAAATATTATTTCTTCCTGGTCCTATAGAATATTACTTAGTTTTCTTCGTCTTCATCCATCAATACCCTTCTGTCATTTTTCCTCCCAACCACCTACCCCTACTATATTATAATTTCCTTGGCTATTAAGAAAAGTCAAAAGTATTTGAGGCTAGATTCTGTATATATTCGAATAACCACTTTATGCCAAACAAATCATAGGACTAAGGTATGGATCAAAACATCGAGATAAATGTCATATTTTTGAGGTTTGCCTTGTTATCTGGCATGCAAATTTTAAAACTGAAGATAGAACCTCAAAAGAGATTAGAAGGGGCCTGAGAGAATTGGATCATTCAAGTCCAAGTGTACCTGTCAGATTATATTATATTTGATAGATGGGGCACAGCATAGCAGCTGAACAATTTAGTTTTCCAAAGAATTTTAGACATAACCATATTGGCAGTTGTACACCCCTCACGGTCTCAGGGGTCAGAATATTTTTAGAAATAAAGTAAATATGAGTTTTTGGAATTGAGGCTTTGTACCATAGGACCATCAGGACAGACACATCCAAAACACAAATAAATCAAATTTTGGATATGTCGTTTTTTTGCTGTATGTCAGTATCTGAACACAAAAGTGAAGATGTTTGAGGGTCTTATGCTGTAATCCTTTTATCCTTTTCTTTATTTGCAGATAAGTATACAAACTACTGCTTCCTAGATTGATTTTTCATTTGTTTGAAAAGGAATAACATCTTGGAAAATAATTTTATATTGGAAAAAAAAAAAAGGGGGGGGGGTGGGAATATTGTCCTCTAAAATATGCACATGAAGAGAAATCACTTATGAATTATTAAGAATAAGACAACCATGTACATCAATATTCTCACCAGCACTCAAACAAAGCAAACAAAACTAAATAATGCAGTGAACTTCTATCCCCATCTACTGCAGCTACATACAGATTTTTAGCTCAAAGGGTGGAGAGAAAAAGAGGTGAAATGTTAAATACATACTTTAACATATTGATAGAGGTAAGACAGATGCGACAGGCCTGATATGCAAGGTCAGAATGCTACTGATGTAAAAAAGAATACCCACAGGGAGAGTGCTGAGCCTGACTTTGGCCAGTCACCTGTTAAGAAACACTGCTGGGCTTTTTTGTTTTTAAAGTGCATGAGATAATAAACAGAAACATTTCCCAAAGATGAATTCTGATGCACTGATGCTGGGAACAAAGAGAATTTCAAGGTCTGAAACTATGGTTCTATTTTTGATCAAATTAATGACAGCTATGAGATGGTAATAAAAATAACCTAAGAATATGACTGATAAAGGTTTTATCTGTTTCTATTACATGTTTAGTTTAGTTAGTATTTCTGGAATATAGCTCTTTTGACACTGCTGAGATATTTGCAGGCTAAGCTTGAGAGAAGAAACATCTGCTAATTTGATCAGAGGAGCATATGGTTAGCAAATTAAGATGTGGAACTGTGAAGTAGTAACAGGAAAGCAAAAAGACTGTGGTTTTAGTCAGAAATGAAAAGTGTACAAGGTCCTCCAGGAAAAGAGTAAAAAAATACCATCTTTTGGGGGGAAGAGATTGAATCATGAATCAGATTCTCTACTCAAAATGCTTTAGAAATGTAAAAGCTACAGCAACTGTCTCTTCTGTTCCTACAAGTAAACCTTGTATATGTTTCCAGAATCCCTTGGTCTCTTACTTCCAACATGTTGAGCCTCTGTATGGGAAAGGTTCAAAAGCATGCAGTTGTTTACAAAAAAGCTCTTGAGTAACCAGATAATTTTGTTCTGTTAATGGCTATATATATATATATATATATATATATATAAATGGAGACACAATGATATTTTAATCTAACCTCAGTTCTTCTATTAGCTGTTTCCAGAAAATATATATATATGCACAGATATCTTATTCCTCTCTCTATTTTTACATATACAGAAACTTTTGAGCTCAGTGAGTGATGAAAGACCTAGAGGAAATAAACTATTTTATTAAGAAACAGAAGAAAACAGTTATTTAAAAAGAAGAGTTTAGAAATTCCATATCTGGAATTCTGTTTCAGAAATTTAGGTCAAACAGTCTCCCTTTCTGCATCACTGAGTGTTAGACATACTCCTTTGGATTGCTTCTTAAGTCTTCTTTGGTATAAATTTATCCAGATGGGAATTCATAGTTTTTTTGTTGTTGTTGTTGTTTGTTTGTTTGTTTTTCATTTTCAAATCTTGATCTGGCAGCTCGTGAAATTATTTCTAGCCCTGCCTATGGTATAGCTTTATTTATTTATTTATTTATTACAATATTTCCCTCTTCATTATTTATAACCACTATTCTAAGTGTCTGGAGGAAAAAAAAAAAAAAAAAAAAAAAAAAAAAAAGCATATATAATATAAGGTTACTTTCCATCGCTATTTGCAACTTTTTGTAAGGTTCTCATTCTTCTGATAAACCTGTAAACTGACTTCAACTATGAAATCAAATGCCACATTTAGAGAGATTCAGAGGGACTGGAGAAACAGATCCTTCAGGAAATTTGTTTTTATGTTGCTATGATTAACAGTCTTCAAATCTGTTAATTCAGATTTTACTATCAGTAGAGAAGAGCTTCCTTTCAAAATACCTTTCACTTGGACATATTTATGCAATAAATTATGTGTTTCGAGAAATTTTTAACGTCACCATAATATATATATATGTTTTATGTAATATGTTTTATTTGATACTTACAAAATGGGATTTTTGTTTACAGATTCATTTCTGCCAAATACTGATCTTCATTAAAAACACTATCGCATGAAGGAAAGATAATTATGAGCCAGTAATTTTTATCCTCTGGAGAGGTGAACCATGATAGATGACACAAAGTTATGTGATCTTTCTTTTCTTTGTGTTATTTCCTAAAAAATAAGTGAGATGAATCACTGCATCAACCTACACTCTGTTCTGTGCAACAGCATCCCACCCAGGTTTATCAAACAAAGTTTATCACATAAGAGGTTTAAAGTAAGACTGGAGGTTTTGTTCTTTTTAAACAATTTACTGGCTATCTGGCTATTTTAAGAACTGTTTATGTCTACACTGATCATGACTGAAGACACTTTAATAATTTAAAGGTGTGCTTTCTCACCTGGCTGATGCTGGATGCCAGCAGAATATAAAATTCAAGGTTTGTGATAGAATATTTCTGCAAATGAGTCATTTCCACTTTAAATTGCTCAGTGTGCATATAATTTTAAACTTGCCTGTAAAGTTAAAAGTTACTTTTATATCTAATAGACTTTAACATTGCTTTTCACAAGACAATAAATCTCTTCTGCAGATGATAAAGCTGGATAAAGCTTACTCTGTGGGATGGAGTCTTAAAATTTGTTCTTATTCTTTTCAAACACGACCAGTGCCATTTTTGGATACCTCTGTCCGTGAGGTCATACCATATGTAAATTTTAAAGAACAGTAATGGAAACCAGTGTGAAATCAGGTGGCTAATTCTCGTATTTGCATGGGTAGAAAGAGGAGGTATAAAATTATTCCTTGAGTCTAGTTGAAGATCGTATGATCTTCTGATTACAGAACTAGACCTGTAGATCTGTGCATGCTCTAGGAGCTCTCTTTTCATGCTCTCTGTAGTTTAGTTTGAGACCTCACACTCTTGTGATCTGTTGGAGGATGGATATTAGCAACATGTAGGTCAAGCTGCATTGGCATGCCTCTACTCTTAGACCTCAAAACAGCTTTTCTTTTCTGAGAATCATAGACCTCATCAGCACTGGATGGCAGCTGTTCCTCAGTCTCCTGTTGTAAATGGAGTTGAAAAGGGACTAAAAAAAATCAAATTTAAAGAATAATGAGTAAATTCCAATGGATATCTTGAACATTTATTTGATTGAGAGGCATGTATATCACACACTAAGTAATTATATAAAAATATTTATCCAAGTGTATCCATTCTACAGAGGTTTTGCCTAACTCTTTTTCCACCACCCTTTCCAAAACTGGAAAAAAATCTCTCTCACAGAGATGACAGTGGAAGGTCTATGGTCTGAACTGGTACTTCCAATACTTATCCAAACGTACAATTTGTAATACTACTTAAAAAGAATTGTGCCATAATATGTTTGTATTTCTAATTCTGTTCAGTTTATGAGTAAAGATACAGGCTTTGCTGGAAAGAGAAAAAGTTAAATTTGACAAATTAAAATTGTTACAAGGTTATTCCTATGTTGTACTGACATCTAATTTTATCTTCTTTTATTTTACCCTAATTCTTTTCTTTCAATAATTAATAATCAAAAGGGTCCGACCTGTTAATTGAACTTGCTTCCAGGAACCTCAGGAACAGATGTCCATCTAAAAATTCCATTTTCAAACTCATAGTTTAGTGAAGTATACTTTCACTTGTTGAAGTAAGTAATCAGTCAATCTCAAGAGATGGAAAAAGCAAACTATTTATTTATTTATTTTAGTGATAAATTCTCTTAGTTACTTCTAGCCTGAAAGTGGTTTACATTGCTCCAATTTTCAACTTCTGGATCTTGTTATATCTTCTTATTAAAAAACAACAACAACAACAACAACAAAATCTTTGCTACATTTTGTTTTTCCCTCCACATAGATCAAGCCACTTTTTCTCTTTATGGTTGTTGGGCATTTATGTAACAGCATAAATGCAAAGAACAATTTGCCTTTCTAGATGAAAAACAGTGTCCAAATAAAAACCTTCTTGAGTCCGTAGGCAGCATGTTTGTTCCATGGTCTGACTTTCAAAGATGGTAACAAATCCTTTAAGAGACCGAAGGATTACCCGATTCCATGTTTGGGAATAAATAAAATCCATGATGCAAGTAAGACGAAAGTAACATAGAAGGTAAGAAAGAAGGCAAGGTAGGGTAGAAGGTAAGAGGAAGACAGTGAAGATACTTCCATCTTGATGTCAGTATTATTCGAAAAATCAAAGAGCTAACTCATCCAGACATTTCAAAAGTAGTGAGTTAGCTAAGATATAAACCTGATGTTTTATGTATTTTTTGTCTGATAAGTTTTGGGAAAAAAATATAAACAAAATCTCATAATAATACTTTATCAGAAGCCATTAACCTCTCTTCCCTACAACTTGTAAAACTTCCTCTGGAAGTTCAGGACATGTGACAGAAGAATTCAGCACTCTGATGCTGATGCTCTTTTTGTAGGGAAATTCACAAGAGAATTGTCAGTGCCAATTATTCAGAAAATTCTGCAAAGCTACTTTGTCTGCTAAAAGTGTTTTGTTTTGTTTTCATTTTAATATCTGTGGAAAATATTTGTATTTATAATATCTAGTTGAGAAAAACACAATTCCCTCATGACCCACAGACATTCCTTTCTTGGTAAGTATATGTAGTTGAAAGAGAGAAGGCTAGAAATGAAATTGCATACAGTGGCTGAATAAAGCAGTGAAGCTTGAACACTGTGTGAGCAAGTGCTGTAATTTTTTTGCACAAGTTATAAAGATCTAGTGTATTAATATCCAAAATGTGTTTCAAATTCTTCAGATAATGAAATATTTACCTTATTATTTTTATCAATGCACATTAAAGTAAATATGATTAATGACTCTTTACATACAAAGGGTTGATTTTGCCATAGTTACCGTAAGCTAAGCTATTGTTGATTTTGAACAGGAGTGATGACACACTGCTTGAGGGAGACATTGGCCCTAAAAAAAACATTAAAAGCTAAAAAGCATGGGATTTTGGCTTCCAGTTCAGAAAAACATCATTGTTAAAGGTAATCACACAGTATATTGTAAACTGAAATCCCAGAGACATTGGAAAAAACTTTTGGATCTTTAAAGCTTAAATGCTGTTCTGGGTAAGGTTCTCAAAATATTACTTTGCATTTAAAATTATTTTAAGCATCTATTTCAGGATGAGACAAAATGTCCAGTATCTCTTCTGGCTCTGTGAGAGCCTAAGATGATTATTGTCCTTCTAGATATCTACATGTGAGAAACTGGATCCTACACATGCTGTCAGCAGTCACCTCTCTCTGTGTATTACTGCTTATCTATCTTTCTCTGTGTATGTACAGTTTCAGAACAATGAAGAAGTGAATGATTACAATCAGCCTTAGTCCACATGGAAGTAACAACTGATGCATTCCCTTTCATGAAGAGCCCTGGGGAAAAAATAAACCTAACTATCCCTGGAAAGACCAGGCATTCTGCAGAGTGCAGTACCATGGCTACCCTCACTTGAAAATATCAAAAAATTAAGATGGTACTTTCCTTTATGAAATTGCTGCTTTGCAGAAAAGTACTCTGTCTTTCTTATTGAGAAAATTTCAAAGCTCCTACCCGGGTCTTCTTGCATGTTACTGCATTTGCCATGGTAGTCACTGTTGCTTACCGAACATTACAGGCTTCATATTAGGATGCAGACAACTAAGAAGTATCGGTATAGATAAGTTTTGGCTCTGTCTTTGGGATGTAGCTTTACAAGTTGCTTGCTTGACATACAAAAGTAGTTTGAGATATTTCTGCAGTTCCATCTTCCTATAATTGTGACTGCCTTGGTGCCTTGGTATCACTTGTGCTGGTACAGATGTTTGTGGATTTGTGGTGAACTGCATCAATGAAATTATAAAATTAAAAGCAGTAAAAAGTGAACATTGGTCTGAGGTTTTGAACTTTATGTAATAGGTTTGCTGCCAATGCTATCATCTTCTGAAATTGCAACCTATGTTTCTTCTTCATACAGGCTCAATAATATTGATCATGAGTCTTAAGAGTACGCCTACAACTATAACTAGTATTTGATTCTAATTTATAATTAGCCGTATGTTTTTCCTCATGTTTAATTTTCCCCCACATGGTACATTTAATTAATTTAGATATCATTGAAATTATTATGTTGCTTTTTAAAAGGAACAGACATCCAGTTTTATCCCCAATTCTTCAACACAGTATCACTTTTCATCTCTTGTAGTTGCTTGTTCCTTTCTTTAGAACAGATACATGCTCCACAAATCTTAATATAGTCTGGCTGAACATAAGACTATAGATCGAATGGCAGTGCCAGTGGCAGCTACAATATATGGGAAGATATTTTTCAATAAAATGTCATAGTGAATATGTTTCCAATCTTTCTGCCAAGATTAACATATCTTCAAAGTGCTGGATTAGGTAGGAATATCAACATAGAGGCAGTAGTGCTGGAGTGAATCATTGGAAAAGGAAACAGCACTGGTGTGAAGTACAAATGGTGTAAAGTCTTTAGGACTACCAGATCTGGAATCTCTTTTGTCACTTTCTGACCAAACTCCAGTGGTGCACATCACAGGTGAAGAACTGATGTTTTAATGAATGTGATGAAAACAAGGGCTAGTAAGTAACAAGAAACTAAAGAAAATACTACACAGAACCAAAGGAAAAAAAAAAAAAAAAGTAAAAAAAAAAAAAGTAATTTTATCTTAACTTAAAACTTTCCCAATATTACATTGATTTTTTTTTTTTAATAATAATAAAAAAAAATCATATTTTTCTGCCCATATGGGTTTTGAAGAGCTGTAGCATAAATTCCAGAATAAAACTGAACTAAAAATCCTGAAGTAAAAAAAACAAAAACAAAACAAAAAAAACCTCTAAATTCCTCTCATTTTGGATGACCTATAGGAAATTCTGGTAAGGAGCAGCTGGGGTGGCTGGAGTGCACTAAATTCATGGGTTATTCTTGAAATATCAGCTGCACACCATATCAGAGAACAAACTGAAGAGCTTATAAGTACTTGGGCCAAGGAAGACAAATACAATGAAAGAAAATAACATCTTCATATTAATTCTTGAATAATCTAACCTTTTAAGATTTTTACCTTTTGTGTTATCTTTTATGAAATCCAAATTGTTCTCAGGAATATGCATTTCTCCCATTAATAAGACTTTTTAATCAAGATCCCTTCTCACAAGGAAGGTGTACTGATAACCAGAGGGCATTACTGAATCCTTTGTAAACTGTTCAATTCATAGAGTTAGATGCAGTTTGAAAAGTGCTTTCCACAAAATCATAGTCTGTTGTACACTTTAAAATGTTTAAGGAGCTTACAAATGTTGTTAACAGAGGATCAAGTAAAGTTTACTTTTAGTTTGATGGTGAAAGTATTTGGATGTTCAGACGATGTGATGTGAGCTTGAGCTTTTCTGCTTCTTGTCAGCAGCTAGTGAGAGCATTTTGTTAATTTTTATTTACTTCTTCCAAAAATGCCTGGATTATAAAATTGCAGTGAGAAGATCTGGAGCCCAACTGATCTCCACGGCATTAACGTTAATCTGGAATATTCAGTGACACAGTGAACTGTCCCATGATTTTGATGAGGTCTGAATCTGCAGTGGTATCTTCAATTCTTTAAAAATATTAATGGTATCAGCACACATAAATATCAGAGCATACAAATCATAATAATCAGTGTTTACGGAGCAATTTGATACCCTCAGAACATGGAAATGTTTTCTAGTTTATAGAGAAAACAAAGGTCAGAGTGTCACTATTAATTCGATAGTATGACTTGCAGTGATAACATGCCAGCTGACAGTCCATGTGGTATGAGCATAATTAAAAATAAATAAATACATAAATAAATAAAAGTTATGTGGGATAATATGCTGGGATTAAAAGGTCTGCAAAACAGGTGGAAAACAAGAGAAAGGAAACCAGACAAATAGAGAAAGAAAACTATAGAGAAAGAAAACAAACAAACAAAAACAAAAACAAACACAAACAAACAAAAACTTAATTTTAAAAAGTGAAAGGAAGAGAAAAAAATCAAAACAGACATCTGTCATGGCGGCCTGCAGCTCCCTCATGGGGAGCAGAGGAGAAAGCACTGAGCTCTGATCTGGGGACATTGACATGACCCAAGGGAACGGCATGGAGCTGGGACAGGAGAGGGTCAGGCTGGGTGTTAGGGAAAGGTTCTGCACCCAGAGGGTGGTTGGCCACTGGGACAGCCTCCCCAGAGCAGTGGTCATGGCACTGAGCCTGCCAGAGTTCAAGAAGTGTTTGGTCAACACTTTCATACCATAGGGTTTGATTTTTGGGTGGTTTTGTGTGGAGACAGGAAACTGACCTGATGATCCTTGTGGGTCCATTCCTATTCAGGATATTCTATGATTCTATGCTAAATAAATAAATAAATAAATAAATAAATAAATAAATAGTATTACATCTATACTTTTATAGACAAATCAGTGTTTACAGTTCTACATGAATGATTTCTGAGAGTTTTTTGATTGAAGAATCCTTTGCAGAATAAAATTGCTTATGTAACCAGACTAGGGACAATTCCCAGTCTACAAAAAGCAGTTAAAAGAATGAGAAGGTAACCTAAATTCATAGAAACAACATGTTTTGGGAGGCCACAGTGTCTAATATCAAATGTACCTGTAGCTTTGTGTTACTTGATGCTATTAAACTCATGAGACAATTATATATATATATATATATTTCTGAAGAACAGCAACATGAAAAGGTGTTACTGCTGAACTGGCAGAAAATAAATGGTTTATTCTAACCTTTTATATGTATCTTTTAGCTTTTGATCTTTTAAAGTATGTAACATTGTGCAATGGTGTTGAAATTAGAGATATGTAGCAACTGATTTAAAATCATAATAAAAACTGTTTTCTACATTGCAAATTAAACAACAACAACAAAATAGTTTTATATAATCCAAGGAAAATAAGTAATTTATTCTTATCACACCCAAAGAATTTTTAATTCCAAGAACATATATTTTTATTTAATTGCTGAATATTATCCACACAAATTTATCAAGAGTATAATGCTGTAAACTATCCCTGATGTCCTCCTCTTTCAGCTGGCACTTTGGACCTAGGAAAAACAGAGAGCTCTAACCAAAGCTGGCCACTTCAAACACATTTTGACACATTTACTGTGATGTGCCAAATGATTGCTACGTTTCCATTGACTTAAATCTTTTTCTCTTATTTCATGGTTGGCTGAGTTACAAACAAACATGCAGGTATTCAAAGAGACACAGGTTCTTTCCCACACTTTTTAGCCTGGATCTCTGATAAATTATATAATCTCTTTCTGACTAAATTTACCAATCTGAAAAGAAAATGGTAATAATGATAATTAACTTCCTTTGTAGCGTATTTTCACATATGGAGATGAAAATTGCTCTGTCAGAGATAATGTTTGGTATAATTTTTCCATGCCTGGTTTTCTTGTTCCTCTTTTGGTACTCTGATATCAAGATGAGTTTTTAAGTTAACTTCCAACAGATTTACTAGTAAATTATAATTCATGTTCAGATTAGGAATTAGTTACATTCTAAAGAAGGTCTTGAAATTTTCCATTAAATAAATAAAGAGAAAAAAGGTGCAATATTCTACCACAGTTTTCCTTCAGAAACACAGAAATTAGATCATTCTTTTTTATTATTATTAATTATTATTATTATTATTACTATTATTTCTCTGTGTGTGTGTTAATGCAATGGTATCCTACAGCAAAGTGGTTCTGAGAAAGGAAGGAAAATCTGTTTTATGGGTGAACAACTGGAAGAGCTTATGGGATAACTTAGGTAAGAGTTCAAGTCTTCATTAGGGAGATGGGAAAATAATTTCTGGACCTTACTTGGTTGTAACTATGTGATATCTGACCTGGCTTTAAATCAGCTTTTTCTGTATAGAATCATATAATTTCAATGTAGAAAAGACCTGCAGGGACCATCAAGTTCAGCTCCTGGCTTCACACAGGATCGCACAAAATAAGACCCTATGTCTGAGATGTGGTCTTGGTGCCATGAGCACTTCCCTGGGCAGTCTGTTACAGTACCTGACCATTCTTTTGGTGAAGAAACTTTTCCTAACATCCAGCCTGAACTTCCCCTGATGCAGCGTCATGCCATTCCCTCTGTCTTATCACCAGTCACCAAAGATCAACATCTCCTGCCCCACTGCACTCCACTCCCCACTGTAGGCGGTATGAGCTTAGGAAGAGCTTTGGATATCAATAAATACTATGGAAGTGTATAAATACTATGCCTATAAATGTACAATGTCTATACATATAAATTATATGTTTATAAGCACTTTATATTCACAAAATTGTCTTAACTGCTGGAAGGTAAAATATTATTCACATCTCTTCTGAGAGTGCAAAAGATAACAATACATAAGGAAAATGTTTATTTGATTTGCACTTTTAATATTGTTTAAATTGTGTCTTTGTTATATGTACTTCTAAACTTAAACAAAAACACAACAAATAACAACAAAACAATGACAACAACAACAAAAAAATACTTTTCACAAATTGAAAGCCTTCTTTCTGCTGCTATTTAGAAACTTCTCTTATATTGCATCTGAAGATACAGCATCCATTTTTACCACAAAAACACTTTTAATCTTTGTGAAATTGCCCCTTCTGGGCAATGCCACTTTTGTGTGAATGTCAGTGCATGATAGCTGTCTCAGAATTTCTAACCTCACTATTGTCACCTTGCTTAGGAGGGCCTGGTGTTTTACTTCTGAAAATGAAATTAAACTGAATATAAAATCAGAACCTTGGGGAATGGAGTCAAGGAAGAATGGAAAGGAATTTTCCAGTCATTAATTAGAGTGTTTTGTGTTAATACATCTGAGGTCTTCATGTAAGACTGGATGATCTCTCTGGATTTTGGTCTACAATGTTCAATTACAGAAGGTCTATGTATTAATGTTCTCTATCTCTCCCCAATGCCATGATTATTTGTGTAGAATAGAGAAAAATGCAGAGGTAATACGCAAATTGCTAGCCAAACAAATATAGCAAACTCACTGTCACAAGACAATTCTGAGCTGAATTACTATCACTTTCTGCAAGATGAAGAAAACAAAGGCATAGGGTTGTGCTTTGCTTTCTAGGACCCTTACTACGTGGTGCAGGTGTGTTCTGCCTTGCACACAGTAATGGCTAGAATCTTCATACTTAGGAATAAGTTGCTGCTGCTGCCAGGAGCCCATAAGCAGACATATTAGCTATAATTTACTTTTTTTTTTTTTTTTTTTTTTTTCTATTAATTTGTAATTTTCTGTTGGAACGTAATTCAAGTGCTGGAGATAAGTGTGTGAATGCTGGTATTGTAAAGTTTCCAAAAAAAAAAAAAAAATCCTTCTCCACCAGTGGCTGTAATAAAAGATGTTTTCTCTGAAAACCTGAAAGGACATATTTTGAAGCAGTTGGCCTTTTCATGTGTAATGGCACCATGGGTTAGACAATGTCTGAAATAAAATTTCCATACAATTTAAGGTTTCCTCTCTATCTGTTTTAAAATATTTTCCTTCCTTCGTTCGTTCGTTTGTTCGTTCATTCGTTTTTTCGTTCGTTCGTTCGTTTGTTCCTTCCTTCCTTCCTTCCTTCCTTCCTTCCTTCCTTCCTTCCTTCCTTCCTTCCTTCCTTCCTTCCT